>JAKCPI010030390.1:0-131310 GCA_023213315.1 Euborellia annulipes
TATTATTCAAAGTGAATGTAAGATAAATTTTATTTGTAAGCATCTTTTTTAAATACGAGGAGGATCAAAAAGGAGGGTGCTCCCACCCGCTCCCGGGTCATGACTTCCTGTCGGCACGCATCTGTAGTATATTTTTCTTCTTAAGTTGTATTTCGAGGGATCAAGTAGTGTAACCAGGGTGACCCATTTCTCTTCAACTTTTTCAACTTCTATAAATCAAGCAGATAATTTCCCTAAATTTCTGTTTTATTTTTATTTTTGGAACCTAAAAATGAATTTTGCTTCATATATATTAGGTTATATTATATGCAAATCAACTCTGAAGATCACCCTCCACTTAAAAAAAACCTGCTCTCAGCGTTTACAAAACAAATATTTAGAAAAACTAATGGAAAAAAGAATTTCAAAAATAAGTCTTTCAAAAAGGGACGGATTTCAAAGTTTCTGAAAATAAATTCCTTACCTTTGATAGATAGAAAGAATCCCTTATCGACATAGATTTAACGATCCTATAAACCAACTGATGTGCTATCTTAACTGCCACTAACCTACGAACAAGTACCTATATTGATACATTGTCAAGACCACAAAAAATTCCTCTACTTGAGTGAATCATCAAAGTTCTTTTAAACAGAATGAAAAAATTTGATTGAAATAGAAAGCGAAATGATTTCTTTATAAAGAAGGTTAAGGATGCAAAGCTGTTCATTTTTGCTGATAAGATGGCGTTATGGGTCTAAAAATTTAGCCAAAAGTCCAATTTACGAAAATATTACGCAAATTTGCCAACCTGATGGTAGGGCTATATTTATCTCTTGTATTTGTTTAAATTTCGTTAATCTTTTTAATAATGAATAGTTTATAAATATTATTATATATATATTATATATCATGCATAAATATAAGCTTAGAAGTGATCAGATAATGCCGTAAGATATCCAGTCCAGCCACCTATCGGCAGAAAGCTGGACTATTTTGACGTTTTTTTTTAAATTACAAATCATCTAAGCTTACTTTAAATTTTTCTTAATTAATATGTAATTACCCCCCTGGGACCGTGTCACACGAAGCTTTTGAACAAAATCGGCCAAAGAGTACTAGTACTTTACTGATGTACTTTTTCAGTTTTTTCTCAAAATTCGCTCCAAACGATTTTTTTTTTAATTCAAAAATCAATTATTTTTTAGATGCTCTTTAAAATATATATTCTCATTTTCCCCTTGAAACCTTCTGAAGCACACTTTACTCTTGTACTTCATAGGAAAGATAGGAGAAATGGTTGCTATGGTAACAAAAGATAAATTTTACATCTTGTTTCTAATATATCGGCGGAAACTAAACATATCTCATAAAAATCTTCAAATTGTTGAGATTACTTGTCTGTATTTTTAAATATACTCTCGACACGAAAAATCTGGTGCGACCAGTCACTCCAGATTTTTTAAAGTACGTTTAAAGGGCTGCTCCTACTCCCCCTTAAGGGTATCAAAGATAGGATGAAATTCTTTTTATCCTTTGGAGTCAATGTCACATCGCCGTTCTTTTCTTTGAATATAGAACATAATTTATTAGTGTG
The DNA here is from genome assembly GCA_023213315.1 of Euborellia annulipes. NCBI lineage: Eukaryota > Metazoa > Arthropoda > Insecta > Dermaptera > Anisolabididae > Euborellia > Euborellia annulipes. The sequence continues at coordinate 1,577 of JAKCPI010030390.1, forward strand.
AATAAATTTTATTTGAATTAAAAACAAGACGACCCGGTAGTCATTATTTGTGTCAAATGGAAGAAAATTTACGGTGGTCTTTTTTTCCATAGAATCTATTTTTACAGATGTCTTATTTATAACCAGAATTCTTTTTTCTTCTGATTATATTTATGATAATATAGAACCGAAAGGAGTTAGAGATGTGCGTAGGTGTTTAACACATCAAAACACGATTTAAAAATAATTTTTGGAGAGATTACAAAAAGAATAAAAATATTTGAAATTCTCATTTTATGAGAAACATATTAAAAAACTCTTTTTCGTCTTAATAATAATATGAAATTTAACAATTTTTTCCTCTCCTTTAAAAGTACATTTTTGTATTTGCCCTTTTTAAACACATAATTTATAATTTCCGCTTCAGAACAAATTTAGATTTGTATTCCAACACTCACAAGGGGACGGCCAAGTGAGTATATCACGGATTCGTTTGAAAAAAATTGAGGTGATACTTTGAGCCAAAAAATGTTCACGTGTCTCGGCGTTTTACTCCATAGAGCCCCGATTGGCCAAAAAAAATAAATAAATACTGAAATAATTTTCGCGCTTTCAAGTAGTTTCTATTTGAAACATTACGTAACAGTCAGCTGTGGCTAGGCTGGTAGCGTCGCTGACTGGTAAATATGAGGTCCCGGGTTCAATCGACGGAGTATGCAATTTTTTTTTTTTTATCTTTTTATGTTATCGTAACAAACAATATATTTAAAACTGTTTAATATTATTTTTTTTTTAGTAATTAAATTTTATTAAAATTTTTTAAAATTGTTTTCCAGTTTATTTATTACCTTAAAATTAAAATTTAATTTAAATGCCTGAAGAAAATATCATTTATTACAATATTTAAATATTTGAAGGGAAATAAAGAAGGCATAAAATAATCCATTAATTAAATAAATACATGAAATTAAAAAAATTTATTTGCTTATATTTGATAAAAAGAAATTAGGTACAGTCAAGCGAATATAGATAACATGCAAAACAAATAATTAGACGACTATTAGCGCAGTTTATAAAGGATATTTTTTTTACATGCACATTTTTGTTTTCGGATTTCGGAGGGAAGCACTATACTGTCTGTACTAATGAAACTCGAAAAAAAATTTTAAAATTTAATTACTAATAAAAAAAAATAATATTAAACAGTTTTAAATATATTGGTTTGTTACGGTAACATAAAAAGATAAAAAAAAAAAAAAATTGCATTCTCCAGCGATCCGAATCCCGGGACCTCATATTTACGAGTCGGCGACGCTACCAGCCCAGCCACAGCTGACTGTTACGTAATGTTTCAAATAGAAACTACTTGAAAGCGCGAAAAATTGTTTCGGTATTTATTTATTTTTTTTGGCCAATCGGGGCTCCTAGTGGAGTAAAACGCCGAAACACGTGAACATTTTTTTTTGGCTCAAAGTATCACCTCAATTTTTTTCAAACGAATCCGTGATATACTCACTTGGCCGTCCCCTTGTTAGTTGTTAGTATTAATAATAATTATCTTTTCATAATTAAGAAAGGCAAGAGAGAAGGGGGGGGTCCGCCGCAGGCGGGCCGGAAGCCAGCTGGTGGGGGGTCAGGGGGCGTGGCCGCCCTTGTCCTAGACGCGAAGCCCGCCGAAGGCGGCGCGTCGCCCCGGCTAGTTCAGATTATAATAGTCTAGTTTTTTTTTAAGTACGTTTAGACGCCGCTTGAACAATATATCGCTATCTGCGGATAATTGGTTAAAAATGAAACAACGTATATGAACCCAAAAAATACAACTCCAATTACATGTTTTTTTTTTATTTTTTTTTATTTGAGGGGAAAAGCCTAAATTATGGCATAAAAACCCTCAATAGCCTACAAAAAAAAAAAAAAACATTCCCCGTTTAGTTACCCCTGGTGCATCGTGCACGGGGGGCGCGCACCAACCCCAAGTACCGGTATCTAGCTCGAGAGCCATCAACCCGGTTCCAATTTTGGGAGTGAGGGGGCCCTTCACCTCCCTACTCCCCAAAAATCAGTCCCTGACGAGACTGGTTTCCTCCTCTCTATCTCCAATTACATGTCCATTTAGGTTTCGACTAGTTATGCATATTTAGATAATTTTTTTGTTATATTTTACATTCGTCAATGGAAATTTGAGGTAATTAATGTCATTAATGATAATTTAACATTTCTCTATGGTATTCTACGATAAAAAAAAATAAAAATTCCACCATCCTCCATCCATATCATCCATGTTGATGTCATCATTTCCTCTCGTTGTTGCAGAAAAATGACTAACTGATTAATTAATTGCATTAATTTTATTTTCCTGCCCAATCAATAGATTCCATCATACAGGGAGAGAAAATTTATTTGGCCTTGCAGTAGAATCCTATTTATAAAAATCCGGTGTGAGCAATCACGTCATATATTTAGTTTCCACCGATTTATTAAAATTCAAGATGTAAAATTTATAATCATGGGAGAATATTTATATTTTGTCCTCCTATCTTTACTATACAAGAGTAAAGTGGTCTTCAGAAGATTTCATTGGCAAAATAAGAATATACATTTTAAAGAGCATCTAAAAAATAGTTGATTTATGAATTTTAAACAAAATCTTTGTAGAGAATTTGGAGAAAATTGTAAAAAACTGAATAAGTACATCAGTAAAGTGTACTTCAAACGATATCCACGAAAAATTTCACTGATATACTTTTTTAAAGAGCATCTAAAAAATAGTTCATTTATGAATTTTAAACAAAATTGTTGCAGCGAATTTTGAGAAAATCGCAAAAAACTGAAAAAGTACATCAGTAAAGTATTAGTACTCTTTGGCCGATTTTGCTCAAAAGTTTATTTTCACCCCTTGGAAGGGTGCCTAACTTAAATATAAAATTTCAGCTTCCTAGCTCATTTCCTTCATGGTCAAAAATGTCCACACATATGGACCCTGATACGCATTAGTGTGTCAAGCGCCATCTACCCAGTTCTGAGAAAATAACATTAAAGTTTTTTTGTTTTCATTGGATTATGTATAATTTAAATTAATATTAAATTAAATATAAATTTTTTTTTTTAGGGCATATTTCATAAAAAAATACTATTAATTATTGCATTTGAAATAAGATTCCGTGCTTAACTCAATTTTGAATTTTTGTGGCGCTTGACATTCTATTGCATAATAGGGTCCATATAAGGATAGGAGAAATGGTTGCCATGGTAACAGAATATATAAATATTTTCTCTATTTATAAATTTTATATCTTCAGGGCTTTTTATTAATTAATAAAAATAGAAAATAATTTATTGTTTGTTTTTATTATTATTATTTTTTGCTCGATTTAATTGTTTCCGAGAATGGGTGACGTCATACATTGTTTGAAATCATATTTTATTTCACTTGCACTCATGATCTTCCCTCTCTTTCTATTTGGGTGAATAAATCTCAATGCATTAATCCAAATTTTATTTACTTTTTACTTTCTCTTACCTATATATATGTAATATATCTTACCTCTATATATGTAATATATATATAGAGAGAAAGTATTGGATTCATGTCAAAAATTCGATGTCGAGATTTTGATGGATCTTCACGTTTTGAGGTCCCCTGAATCCAAAAAAGTGGTTTTCGCGACATGGTCTGTCTGTGGGTGGGTGGGTGGGTGGGTGGGTGGGTGTGTGTGTCAAATTTTAAGCATGAAGGAATTGAGCTATGAGGCTGAAATTTTATATTTAAGTTAAACACCCCCGGACCGGAAAAATAAGCTTTTAATCAAAATCGGCCAAAGAGTACTAGTACTTTACTGATGTACTTTTTCAGTTTTTTCGATTTTCTCAAAATTCGCTCTAACGATTTTGATTAAAATTCAAAAATCAATTATTTTTTAGATGCTCTTTCAAATGTATATTCTCGTTTTGCACCTCAAAATTGTTTGAAGCACACTTTACTCTTGTGCTTCATAGGAAAGATAGGAGAAATGGTTGCCATGGTTACAAAATATAAATATTTTCCCATACTTATAAATTTAAAAAAAAAAAAATTTTACATCTGAATTCAAATATTCCCTACTGCCGGGAACTAAATACATGTCGACACAAAAAATCTGGTGTGACAAGCACAGTGCACAACTTTCGATTACCGAAGGTAAGAGAAAGTTGTGTGCTGTGCGCCAGTCACACCAGATTTTTACTTATGAAATAGAAGTGGTCAAGTTTGAAAGGTACTAAATATATCTCAACACAAAAAAATCTGGTATAGCCAGCACGGTGCACAACTTTCTCTTACTGAAGGGTAAGCCGGTCACACCAGATTTTTTTCATTTAGGCTATATGCATAGAGAAAGAATCCTCAAATACGACTCTCCATCCCCCCACCCCGTATCTCATTTATCCCCTTATTGTAATTTTTCTCTAAATGTGACATGTTTATATAGCAAAAAAGAAGGAGTTTAGGGGGTGTAGGGGTGGTCTATTCTTCGCTAGATGATAATAGCCCAAAAGGAGTGTGGTGTCGGCGGCGAGCGTGGGCATGCGCGCGTGCAAGGGAGGGACCAGCAAGCAATGCACAGACGGACGGACGGCCGTCAGTTGCGCGCTCGCCACCGCCGTTTATACTTATACATCACGGTCTCGGGGTGTGTGTGTGTGTGTTTTTAGTTTAGTTTTTTTTTTTGTGTTTTTAATTAGTGCGTTTTTTTATTTTTTTGTGTGTAATGCCAGCAACAAGAAATGAACGTCTTCTACGCCGTGGAATCCGCCACTTGGCACTTGTACTCGCCGTGGTGGGTTATGTTGTCCTTGGTGCACTACTCTTCGAGTTCCTTGAGGCTGGACACGAGGCTGAACAACGCAAGAAGGTGCAGAAATCACGGGAGGAGTGTCTACATCAACTCTGGCTTATAACAGGTAAATTTACAATTTTTTTTTTTTTTTTTGTCATTTTCGGCATCGAAGGCCATTAGGCCGCGTCTCTATTTATTTCAATTATTTATTTATTTTTTTTTAAACCTTTCCCGCTATTAAGGATATGACATTATTTAATATATTTTTTAAATTACGTTATACCGATGGATACTAGGGGACGTTCCACACGCTGATTGCTTGGGGTCACCAATCCCGAGCTTTCATCGCGCTTGGCATTTCTTAACTTCAACGATTTATTTATTTCAATTTAATTGGTAGCCAATAAATTTTCTTTTTATTCGTTTTATTTTTTTATTTATTTACTTTTAACACTCACACTTTTTCTCATTCACACAGTCTTTTCGGCAACTTAGGCCATTTAAGACTTTAAACGATACTTGTTATTTGTAAATATATCTATTGGGGCTCCAGGTGTTCTTATTTAAGTCATTTGGTACCCAAATGGCTTAAATAAAATCATCGGACTGCCTGAGATCCGAACCCGCGACCCCTGGTATACAAGGCAGGTGCGCTACTTACTACACCAAGCCCGAAGGCCTATTAATTTTTTTTTTTTTTTAATTTTCTCATCTCTCAACAGAGATTAACTCCAATTACAGAGAGAGGAGATATTTTAATTATTGACAATAATAACTGCACTCAACAATTGAATATAAATAAACATTATTATTTACAACAATGGCTAATTTCTTTGTTTGTCTAAACAATAATAATAGTTTTGTTTTTTTCTAATATAAAGCGCTAGAGGCTGACTTCCTGTCCCACTGTGTATGTGCTTATTCTCTCGCTGATTGGCCAGATTTACAGGAAGTGGAGTTAGGGATGGAAATTTAAATACTTTAAGTCAGATAGGGAAATTGAAAATTTCCAAACAGTGAGCAAGAATAAATTTGATGCATCTTTTTTTAATCTAATATAGGAGTACAATAATTATATTTCAATTTCTATTTAAAATATAATCATTTCTTATCTTGCTTTTAATTTATATTATTGGAGGTACGCACCCACCCAAAATGACCCCTCAGTAACTAGTTTATAACTAGTTTTATTATTTTTTATTTTTTAATATTCAATAATTTTTTCTGAAACAGAAGTAGATTATTTTTTTCAAATCATTTTTTTATTATTTCTTGAGGATGAAAGTCATATTTGAATATTTTAAAAATAATATAGGCATTGATATATTGTATTTAAAAAATCTGGTGTGACTGGCGCACAGCACACAACTTTCTCTTACCTTCGGTAATCGAAAGTTGTGTACTGTGCTTGTCACACCAGATTTTTTGTGTCGACATGTATTTAGTTCCCGGCAGTAGGGAATATTTGAATTCAGATGTAAAATTTATATGGGAAAATATTTATATTTTGTTACCATGGCAACCATTTCTCCTATCTTTCCTATGAAGCACAAGAGTAAAGTGGTCTTCAGAAGATTTCAATCACAAAATGAGAATATACATTTTAAAGAGAATCTAAAAAATAATTGATTTTTGAATTTTAATCAAAATCGTTGGAGCAAATTTTGAGAAAATCGAAAAAAACTGAAAAATACAGTAAAGTACTAGTACTCTTTGGCCGATTTTGATTAAAAGCTTATTTTTCCGGGGGTGTTTAACTTATATATAAAATTTCAGCCTCATAGCTCAATTCCTTCATGCTTAAAATTGAACACACACACGCACACACACAGACACCACACGACAGACAGACCATGTCGCGAAAACCACTTTTTTGGATTCAGGGGACCTCAAAACGTGAAGATCCATCAAAATCTCGACATCGAATTTTTGACATGAAACCAATACTTTCTCTCTATATATATATTACATATATACATAGGTAAGAGAAAGTAAAAATATGTGTAATAGATACCATAAATGGCCTCAGTAGCCGAAAAGGGCAAAATGAAAAAGCATTGAGTTGTGTCTTGCCTTATGTGAAATTAAAGCTAATTAATTAAAATAATTATATAATTAAAACTCTCAAATGAAAAATAACAAAAATTGTTATATAATTAAATTTTTTATTTTTTTTTTTATTCAAGAGATCGGACGGAGTTGGCGCTGAAATTTATAAACTCTATTTCGACAGAAAAAAAAAACATGAATATTATAATATTTTTTTAATCGCTCAAAAGTCCTTAATTAATGCTAATTTGAATCTTGAATCCCCCATTACCCATCCCTCTGTCCTTAAGCAACTGAGGCAACGCCACCTTGCCTCTCCCCCCCCCGTCCTCAATCAAATCCTGGAATTTATATTTAGGCACACATACACATTTGTGTTGTGATTTTGTTTTATTTTTTAAATAAACCTTTAAGTTCTAACTGATATATACTGACTAGAAGGATGAATAAAAAGGCTAAGCAGCTATGATTATTTCTTTATTGCATTCACACCCTTAGCGACGTTTCGGTCGACATCTTCATACACAGAGCCTATGGAGATTTTGAATTAATTGACTTTTTAAGTTATGAAATGCAAGTGGTCAAGTTAACTACTAAATATATCTCGACACAAAAAAATCTGGTGCGTCAAGTCACGCCAGATTTTTTTCCTTGTCTCTTTAAAATTCATTTTTTAAAGTGAAACTTTATTTTGATGGCCTCAAATTTTTTCGCTCTTCTATCAACATGTCGCGTTACAAGCCGTGACGTCAAAGGCCGTGACGTTACAACCCATGACGTCACAACCGTGACGACAAAAATATGAAAGTTGAAATTTAATATATATGACGAATTATAAAAAAAATAATTGTGAGATTTAATTATTCAATTTTTAAATTGATAAAATGTAATTTTTAAAATAATTTAAAATGATTCAATTACTAAATAAATATTGTTCTCAGTTTTTAACATGCTTCTATTGATTTCCCATTTTCCAATTAAAAACGCGATTTTAATACCCTTGAATTGAATAATTTTCAGTTAAAACGCCTACGACCCGAAAAAAAAAGTTTCACTTGCATCGTAACAAATGGTTTGAATAAAGAATAATGGAATTCCCACTAGCGAAATTTTCCACTTATTTTTATTTATTTTTTATTTTTTTGATTGTAGAAAAAAGTGATGATGGGCTGACAGTTAAAATTGCAATTGGATGTGAAGAGGGATTAAAACACACACGCCTATTTTTTTTTCTTTTCATGAATAAAATATTCAATTTAATCAATTTTATATACAGGTATTTAGATAGGGGGAATATAAATAAAAAAAAAAAAATTTCATTAGTCGACAAAAGATATCAATAATAGATACGTTTCGATTAATCCTTGGGTGTTGAAAATTTAATTGCAGGCCTGTTGGTGAACTAAGTGACTCCTAATAGGGCAGGACAAAACTCCAGAGGGCAAATTTTGAATTTTTTGGAATTTTTTGCGCCTCCCCTTTTGAGAATTTGCGAACCTGAATATTTTTCCTGGACCATAACATCCTCTATAACAAGGTTTCTCAACCTTTTTTTGGCCCGCGGACCAGTAAAATTTTTTTAAAAACAAAATTTTATTAGATATTAAAGAACTACTACATAAGTTAATTCTAACATGTTTATTTATTGTGAGGTATGTCTTTGTGGCTGGAAGTATTATTGAGGAGTCAAAAAAAATTCAAGGCATAGGCAGCCAAAATTGTTTCTTTTTTTATTGCCGTTCCAGGCTGACGTTTCGGCCACTGGTCTAGGCCATCTTCAGAGCTAAAATATTTTCGTACATTTTATTATAACATGTTATTGTGGCACTTTCTACAAAATACAAAACATGAGGAAAACCTGAGTAAAAGATTAATTTTAGAATCTTTATTTATATATATTAATGACTGTGTTAATTTTAAGCATGATGCTAATGAAGTTTTAAAATATTATATCGGTTTAATTTAAATATACTCCTCTGCCATCTAGCGGAGTTAAACTAGAACTAATGTGAAAATTAACTTAATGAACCACTATTCCAAATCATTCTTTCGTTGTCCTATGAGCGCTCCGTTCATGCGAATGTGTGTCGCTGAAATTGTAATTTTCATTTATTCTCGCCTCCGGGTATGTACTTTGTAAATTTAATACTGTATATTATTATAGATTATATTTTTGTATTTTGTAGAAAGTGCCACAATAACATGTTATAATAAAATGTACGAAAATATTTTAGCTCTGAAGATGGCCTAGACCAGTGGCCGAAACGTCAGCCTGGAACGGCAATAATAAAAGAAATAATTTTGGCTGCCTATGTCTTGAATTTTTTTTTTGACTCCTCAATGTTTATTTACTTACAATAATATTTAAATGTAAAGATTTATGAAATTATCTATACATATAAGAATTAAGTTTATAAATATTTAAATAAAATCACATTTACAAAAAAAAAATTTAATTTGTTGTTTGTTTGTATTTTTTTTTTTTAATAAAAAATACTTACACTTTTTTCCCATTCACACAGTCTTTTCGGCAACTCAGGCCATATAAGACTTTGACGATGTCCGTTATTGAATAATATGTCTATTAGGGGTCCAGGCAATCTTATTTTAGCCATTTGGTATCGACATGGCTTAAATAAAATCATCGGACTGCCTGGAATCCGAACCCTCGACCCTTGGTATACAAGGCAGGCGCGCTACCAACTACGCCAAGCCCAGGGCTTTGTTTGTAATTAAAATTATGTAAAAATAAATATTAGTAGACGATAATTTTTAAGCGCCCGCGGGCTTGGTGTAGGGGTTAGGGTGCTAACCTCGTATACCAAACGTCGCGGGTTCGGACCCCAGGCAGTCCGATGATTTTATTTAAGCCATTTGGATACCAAATGGCTTAAATAGAATGCCTGGACCCCTGCTCTATAGCAGCGTTTCTTAACCTTTTTTTTGGCTCGCCAATCAGTGATATTTTGTTAACAACAAAATGTTACTAGATATTAAAGAACTACTACATAAGTTAATTGTAACATTTTTATTATCATTTACTTACAATACTATTTAAATGTAAAGATATGTTATTATATATATACATACCAGAATAATCTTTAAATAATAATAGCGGAGTGTCCGTCTGTCTGTGCGTTTGTCACACTCTGTTGGAATTTTGAAACGAAATTTTTAAATAAAGGACGTTATGGAGAGTCCAGGAAAAATACCTGGGTCCCGAAATTCCTATAACTTTTTGAGTTATTAATTCCTAAAGTTTTCTCCCATAGGAAATGTATAGAGAAATATTTATGTATTCTTTGCATTTATATATTCTATGAATTTAAACAAATCCTCAAGCAGGCACTGGATTGGAATGCGTAGTAATAATAAGAAAATAAGAAAAAGGCGAGGGTCCGCCGCAGGCGCCGAAGCCAGCTAGTAGGGGATCCAGGGGAGCAGCGCGGCTAGTTAAGTATATAAACCTTTAATAAAAATCACAGAAAATTATAAGAAAAATCACAAACAAATAAAATTGACCGCGGACCAGTAAAGCGGTTGAGAATAGTTGAAATTTCATTTCAAAATTACGAGAAGTTGGTCAAACAGCGTGACAAACGGACAGACAGACACTCTGCTTTTATAAATATAGAAGATTTTTTATATTCCCTCTCCAGAGGATTCAGACTCTCCCCCCCCCTCCACTTATTTTTTTTTAAATAAAATTGAAAGTTTTCCTTTCCCCCTGTAATGATCGTCACGCTATCTAGGCTATTTATTCCCTTTATGACCCAAAACATTAACAAAAAAATTTTTTTTTTTTTTAAATCACTAAAACAATTCCAAGTGCTCCCTTTTAGGTAATTTAATTATTGTTATTATACCAAGAGGACTGGTAATTAATAGCTAATAAATAAACTTAAATATTTATTTTAAAAGGCTGAACAACGTTTGTACTTTTATTTTAAATGATTATTACTCTATTAGAGAAAAAAAAAATAAAAACTTTTTTATTATTAATATTAATATTAAAATCATTCCCTATGGTGTCAATTTACTTGATAAAATTTAGTTCTAGTTGTTAAAATAAATAAAAAATCTGGTGTGATTTTTACTTTCTCTTATTTTAAATGTGTTAATAGTTAAGGGGCTACGGGAGCGAAGTTGTTACGCATGCTTTTGCCGATAAGATGGCGTTGTGTGTCATAAAAGTATGCCCAAATATCAAGTAATTCAAAAAATTTGCCAAGAGATGTGTCAGAATGGTAGCTAATAATATTTGCATTTGGTTGATTTTCATTGATCTTTTAACAATAAATGTTATTATATATTATATATCTTTTATAAAAGCATAAAAATATATAAATATAGGCTATTAGGGGATCGGCTGTTAGACTAGCCTGCCATCTATTGCAAGAATGCTGAACTAATTTGACAACTGGTTTTTAAATAAATCATCTAAGCTTATTTTAAAAATTTCTTAATTAATATGTGATTAATAATAACAATAAATTCATTTTTAAATTTAAAAAAAAAAATTAAAAGATTATTGGGACAGATTGTTTTTTTGTATTTGTTTGATAACAAAAAAATTAATTACGATAATTTTTTAATAAGTCATTAAAAAGAATTATAGCTCGATGTCCCAATAATCTCTTATGAATTTAATTCATTTAAAAAAAACCGCATTGAAAAATTCCTTATAATAGTCTAGTTTTTTTTTTTAAAGTACGTTTAGATCTCGCTCCTGAACCCCCTTAAGGGTACCCCATTTTTGAATTGAAATTAACGTTTAAAATCCCCATACGTGAATTTAACATTGGCTCTATGAAAGGAAGAGGAATTTAAAAAATCTGAAATACATCAGTAAAGTGTACTTCAAATAATTTTCACGAAAAAAATTTTATTGATATACTTTTTAAAGAGCAACTAAAAAAAATAGTTGAAAGATCTCTCACCTGATAAGCATCATTACACATAGCTGCCTAATTTATTTCCTTGGCACTCTATTGGGCCCTGATGAAGACCTCTAAAGAGACCGAAACGCCGGCCCAATAAAATGTTTAAAGAAAACAATTTGGCTGTCAGTCTCTCTGCCCAGCAACCTTTCCTTGGTACAACTCAACAAATAGTTGATTTATATGAATTTTAATCAAAATCGTTAAAACCAATTTGGAGAAATTCGAAAAAAAAAAAAAAAAAAAACTAAAAAAGTAGTCTACTAGTACTCTAGGCGATTTTGTTTTTGAACAAGTAGCCTTCTAGTACTTTTCTTTTCAGAAAGTGTTTTTTTTTTTCGAATTTCTCCAAATTTGCTCTAACGATTTTGATTAAAATTCTTATATATCAATTATTTTTTTAGATGCCCTTTTAAAAAGTATATCAGTAATATTTTTCGTGAAAATTGTTTGAAGTACATTTTAGTGATGTAGTATTTTAGATTTTTCAAATTCTTCCTCCCATATGCCCAATGTTAATTTCCTATAGGGATTTGTATGTTAATTTCGATTCAAAAGGGTTCGGTCCCCTTTGGAACTTTTTTTACGCATTTAAAATTTTTTTTCCAATTCTTATGAAATTTTGTATTTATTTAGGATTCTTTATTGTGTATAAAATGTCCAAATATGAGATTAAAATTTTAAAAAATAACCATAGTTTATTTCAGGCAGTCAACATTTAAAATACACAGAGCCTATGGAGGTTTTGGATCAAATGACTTTTTTATTTTTTCGCAACTGGTCAAGTTAAGGGGGTTCAAGAATGACGTTTAAATGTACTTTAAAATAAACCGGCAATTTAGTGTCTATATCATCATAACAAACAGATAAGCATAAAAAATTAATTATTTTAATTCTGATTCCTTTAATTTTTAATTCGTATTAAGCGATATTATTAATTATTATAAATATTTATCTAATGAATGGAAATAGTGAGGTTATGTTAGCGTCATGTTTGTAATCTAGTTGACCAGTTGACCGCAAGGGCGCATTGTATTGTTTAAGTCATACAATTTGATCCTAATTTCACTTTCAGTGTTATAACATAACCTCACTTTTTCACTTTGTTAGATGAAATATCTATAATAATTAATAATACCGATTAATAGACATTGAAAATTAAAGGAATCATATTTAAATGAATGCATTTTAATGTTTAGCTGTCTTTCATGATGATATAGACCCTAAATTAATTCAATACGAAAAATTAAACAACCTAAAGATTCTTTATAGTTTCAGGGAGGTTCAGGAGCGACGTCTAAACGTACTTAAAAAAAAAAACTAGACTATTATAAGGAATTTTTCAATGCGGTTTTTTGTTAAATGAATTAAATTCATAAGAGATTATTGGGACATCGAGCTATAATTGTTCTAATGACTTATTAAAAAATTATCGTAATTAATTTTTTTGTTATCAAGCAAATACAAAAAAACAATCTGTCCCAATAATCTTTAATTTTTTTTAAATTTAAAAATGAATTTATTGTTATTATTATTCGCCTTATCCATTAAGAAATTTTTAAAATAAGCTTAGATGATTTATTTAAAAATCAACTGTCAAATTAGTTCAGCATTCTTGCAATAGATGGCAGGCTAGTCTAACAGACGATCTGCTATTAGCCTATATTTATATATTTTTTTATGCTTTTATAAAAGATACATAATATATAATAACATTTATAAAGTATTTATTGTTAGAAGATCAATGAAAAATGCATTAAATATTATTAGCTACCATTCTGACATCTCTTGGCAAATTTTTGAATTGCTTGATTTTTTGTGCATACTTTTTATGACACACAACGCCATCTTATCCTTACGGTGCTATGGGAAACTTAATATACTCTCGACACAAAAAAATCTACTGTTTGTTATTATGCCCGATCAGCTGACCGTTTTTAGGCTAATAAAAAAAAAATAACTATTATCATATAATCGCCGGGTTTTAAATATGCAATCCCGAAAAAAAAAATTCTTTTCATGTGTAAATCATAATTTTTTTTTTTTTTGCATATTTCTCTGACCTAATTTAAAATCCCATCTTTCTAAACAATAATCAAAATAATCTTTCTATTTAAAAGCAAATATAATATGAATTTCTCCATTTTTCGATATTTATATTAAGTTATGGGAATAATTGAAATAATAACGAATTTTTAAATTAAAAATTATTTAATCTCTCGACAATCGATTTCGGCACTATACCATCATCAGGTCGGCTAAAAATGTGCAAACGATTACATTTGTATATTATGTATATATAGTATAGTATAGTGTATAAACACAAAACAAAGAATGTACACTCTATTCAACACACCAAACTAACGGTACGTACTGATAAATATTATAAAGATCCTTGTAAAAAATTATAAAATTCTTATTGGGATCTATGGGAGAGGCGTGGCTTCACCTGGTGGCAAAAAATGAACTAACGATTGTAGGATTGAATGGCTGAGCTGATACGCAAGTACTCGTGTTTTATGAGACAAAAAGTTTAATTAAAAATAAAAAATGGGTGTGACGGTACAGGAAATTTGTAGGTTTTCTTCTGCCACACTTACTAATAGAAATTTTATTTGTGGAGACAATATTATTGATCCTGGTGATGTTTTAAAGTGAGTAATAGTAATGACAGTTTCAATGACAGACCAAATTCTTGCTTTCTGTTTACAAACAACAAGTTTTCGAGAAGAATTTCATGAAGTAAGTGGTCAATTTCATAATAAAATAACAATGGGGAGGGTGCGTAGGCTGGATTGGGAAGTCCCTGCCAGCCCATTGGGGCTGTGACTTTTATTCGACCCGCCATTAGGGTATCTGATATGTGTAGTAAAAAGTTTGAATATTTTATTCAATTAATAAAATGTCCAAGATACATCTAGGAATGATAAATTAACTGTAAAAAATTAATACCGGTAATTAAATAAAAAAATAATTTGTAACAAAAATAATAGAAGACAAAAATATCCGGTACAGACAAAAAATGTGTTTGGAGTGCACCACATAAATCAGCTCTTAAAAAAATACGATATGAGAGACCTTTGCTCGAGCACAATTGTTTTAGAGAAAACAAGAAAAGATAGAGGCAAAAATTAAAAAGAAGGTTTCTAAATCTGTTAGATTGATTCTTCTACAATAAAAATTATTTATAATTTTCACTATACTGTCTTTTTTTTTGGAAAAGAATGAAATCGAACTGTTTCATGCTTAGATGCATGACTTTTACACCCATAAACACAAAATAGATTCACATTGCTTTTATTTTTATAAGGAGAAAATTTCATATTTGTGAATATATTAGTGTATGTATGTATTATTTATTAATCTAACAATAATGTTTACTCGTGGGTTATAACTTTTTTTTTAAATAATGCAATTATATCAGATGTTTAAATGTTCTTGTCCCTTATATCACGTTAAACGTATGAAGGTTTATCCTACAATCGCTAGTTCGACTTTAAGCCACCAGGTAGAGTATTGAAATGCTAAAGATCCCAATAGGAGCCGAAATATTTGCAAATAAATTGAAGTAGTTAGAGAAAAACCTGGTAAACCTGTATATTCATCATTTATACACTTTTACGAGGTACAAGCAACTACATAATAGGGTAGTGCCACAATTTAATCGTGTCCGCCACCTGATATTTATAGCCCACCTGATTATGGTATATGGTGCCGAAATAAATTTTAATTTGAGAGGATAAAATAATTTGTACCAGATTTAAAAATACGTTATACCTATTGGTCATGAATCATTCCCATCAACTTATATCCATTGGATAATATAATACATATTAATGTAAGTTTCTAGTTATCAAGTGGGGGAATTAATTGTGGCGCTCACTGTACAATTCCCTTTACGCTTTTTTTCCTCTATCCCCTCCGCACATGATAATACCCCTTCTCTCTCTCGCCTCTTAAGAGACCCCTCTCACTCCTTCCCTTTAACAATAAGAACCCCCATACCTGTAATTTTTAAGAGTTTTTTTATTAGATTGAGGTGGATACTCGGTCTTGAAAGATCCTCTGAACCCTACGCAAAATGTCGAAGGAGGCTCCCAGATCATTTTTGCCTAGCCATTTAATAATTTCACTAGTAATTTTGACTGGATTATAGCCTTTGAGCCTTATTAAGTGGCAAGTAAACAATTTACAAAATTGCGCCATTAAACTTTTGGGAAATTTTGTTTTGGGCCCGAGGATGGTGTATATCTGACCGAAACGTTGGAATAAACGAGCAGATTGCAAAACGTCACCTCTAAATCTTGAATTGCTTACTATTCTTTACAGGGTTGTTGCTCTTGTGGCTAGGGGCCAAAGGTTCGCTATACTTCGATGTCCAGATTTTGATAGATATACATGTTTGGCCTGAGGTCCCCTGAAAAAAAAAATGGTTTTCGCGACATGGTCTGTCTGTGTGTCTGTCCGTGTTCAATTTTAAGCATTATTGAGCTAGGTAAGATTGAAATTTTATATTTAAGTTAGACAACTCTCGGGGAGGGTGAAAATAAGCTTTTCGGAAGGTAAAATCGGTCAAAAAGTACTAGTACTTTATGGAACTATTTTTTTTTTTTTTTTTTTTGTTTGAAAAAAAATCCACCTAATTTTGATTAAAATCAAAAATCAATTATTTTTTAGATTCTCTTTAAAATGTATATTCTCATTTTGCCATTGAAATTTTCTGAAGACCACTTTACTCTTGTACTTCATAGAAAGATAGGGTTGCCATGGTAACAAAATATAAATATTGTTCCCAATCTTATAAATTTTACATCTTCAAATTCGAATGTACCATACTGTCGGAAACTAATTATATGTCAACCCAAAAAATCTGGTGTGACAAACACAGAATACAACTTTCGATTACCGAAGGTAAGAGAAAGTTGTGTGCTGTGCGACCAGTCACACCAGATTTTTTCAAAATTATTTCTATTATTTCTAGAGATTCCAAAGAGAGAGAGAGTGAGACAGGGAAATAAAAGAAATTTACAATAAGTTCTGCATGAATAAATAAATCATTAACAAAAAAATAAATAAATAAATAAAAAAATTGGAAACTCAAAGCAGTCGAAATTTTCGCCTTTCTTCAGTGAATCTTTTATCTATCTATTGTCATCGGAGCAATTTTTTTGTTCTGGACCCCTTTGCGGTTTATTTGCTTGTTAAAATCGCATCATATTCAATTTTTAAAGCATTAGCGGTCGAATAAAACCAGCCACTAATGGACTCTATTGTCCCAAACAAAAAACTATTCAAATCTTAACTAATCATCTCTAAGTAAAAAAAAAAAATTTTTTCTTAAATTCCGGTTAGTTAGTACTTATTTTTTAATAGCCGTGATTTATTTATTTATTTTTTTTAAGCACCTAGGCGACCAATCTATTTGTTCTTTTTATATTAGATAGCTATTTCACGAAAATTTTCAAATAAAATGGAATAAAAAAAAAAAAAAAAAAAATCACAAGACGTATGCAGCCAAATATTATTTATTTTATTATGCCGTAGGCTGATGTTTCGGGCATTGGACTAGGCCATCCACAGTGCCGGAGACGTTGAATGTAATTTAGTGTCGGAGGCGAGAATAATAGAAATTTAATTTCTATTTCTAATCATTTTTACTGAATTAAATGGGAAATAGAAAAATTGGAGATAGGCTTACTTCTTACTATACTAGGCCTATTTTGAGGAAAATAAACTGTACAGTCGGCGCCACAAGTGTTTTATATGTCCGAGAGTTGAGCCCTGCCCGCCTCTCCCTCTCCTGAAATTCCTCTGGCCTATGCTAATACAAAATACTTTCCAAGTAAAATTCTTATTTCGACCTCCAAACGGTAAAGAGAATTTTCAAGCCACACTTCTACCATGTCAACGAACCTGACTTTTTGACAACCATTTTGTTTTGATGATGAGTATCGGCACTCGAAATGTCTACAAAATAAAATTCTTTTATTGTATTTTTCACCTTGGCTGCCCATACCCATACACCATGTCACGTCCCAGGAGGGTAACTAACTTAAATAGAAAATTTAAACCTCCTAGCTCTTTTCGTTCTTTATATATTTTGTTCGCAGACACACACACGCCCCCGGACTTGACGTAGTTGGTAGCGCACCCCCAAGGGTCGGGGGGTTCGGATCTCAGGCAGTCCAGTGATTTTATTTAAGCCATTTGGATACCAAATGTTTTTCCCGTTAAGATGGCGTTGTGTGTCATAAAAAGTATGCCCAAAAATCAAGTAATTCAAAAATTTGCCAAGAGATGTCAGAATGGTAGCTAATAATATTTAATGCATTTGGTTGATTTGCATTTATCTTTTATAAAAGCATAAAGATATATAAATATAGGCCAGATAAAGGCTAATACTATATCGTCTGTTAGACTAGCCTGCCATCTATTGCAAGAACTTGCTGAACTAATTTGACAGTTGGTTTTTAAATAAATCATCTAAGCTTATTTTAAAAATTTCTTAATTAATATGTGATTAATAATAACAATAAATTCATTTTTAAATTAAAAAAAAAATAAAGATTTTTGGGACAGATTGTTTTTTTGTATTTGCTTGATAACAAAAAAATTAATTTCCTTAATTTTTTAATAAGTCATTAAAAAGATTATAGCTCGATGTCCCTCGATGATAATCTCTTAAGAATTTAATTCATTTAAAAAAAAACCGCATTGAAAAATTCTTTATAATAGTTTAGTTTTTTTTTTTAAGTACGTTTAGACGTCACTCCTGAACCCCCTTAAATGAAAAAAAAAAGTAAAACAGACACACAGACAGGCAGACACACACAGACAGAGCATTTTGCTAGGCCCACTTTTTTGGATTCAGGAGACCTCAAAACATGTATTTCCATTAAAATGTTCTTCATCGAATTTTTGACATTTAACCAATATTTTCTCTATAGAAATTAATTTCATTTTTGTTAAAAATAAATACTTTTAATAGAAAAATATTGTGCATTTTACATTTTGCAATTGACTTTAATCTTCAATTGATAATTCTTATTTATAAATATAAATTATATGTTTGATTATCTTTCATCTGTCTGTTTGTCTTTATAAACAATTTTACGTCAATGCTGCTGCCTGAAGTGTCGTTTTTTGGGAGAAATGTCTTATCTTTTTATAAACCAATTAAATTGTCGTACAGCGCATTAATTATTTCAATTTATTTATTTATTTGATTAAAGCCCTATTTTAGGCTGATATCATAAATGATGATGATCACGTGATCTTTTCCCTTGATTATTTGATCTTAGTATCTTTTGACCTATTAAAAAAAAAAATTAAAAAAATTCCAAATAAATGATTTTGTAATGTCAATTAAATTTCTTTGAATAAAGGATATACATTTCCATAAGAAAAATAAAAACAAATAACGTCAAAGGGAAGAGAGAGATATTTTAAAATATTATTTTTAAGATCAAAAGACGTAATTTATTTTTATACATTTTTTTTCCTAACGCTAACTTAGAAAATAAAACTTCCTCACTGATGTTTTGGTTTTAAAAATCTTTTGATTTCTTATTATTATAAGATATTTTAATAAATTTGAATTTTCTGATTATATAACGTGCATCTTCTCAATGACCGCCATCCCAAAGTTCCAAGGGGTTCTGAATTAAAAAAAAAAAACAAAAAAAAAACAACAGGAAATTGAGCTTTTTTAAACCTTTTCGGGTATTGCGGCCATTTAGAGGTTTTTTTTTTTATTTAGGGTTGGTTTTTCACCATACATTTTATATAAACATCATTCATTACAAAAAAATATACGTATAAATTAAGGTTAGAATTTTATTTAAATAAATTTACAATATATGGAGGGCCTGCCGATGGCTACCGGGGGACGTTTCACACGCTGATTCCTCGGGGTCCCTAATCGCCGCGCTTGGAAACACTTAACGTCAAGAAATTGAGGTTATAGAATTAACTACAAACATGTAAACAGAGTATAATACACCAACATAGAATAACTAACATTTATCATTTTTTAGTAATTTTGTTTAAGGTCCCCATTTAGACCCCATCTCTATTTATTTCAAACAAGTGGTATGCAATTAAATTGAAATATAACATTTTTCGCCTGGGACGGGATGTGAAACCTCGATCTTTGGCACCAGAATCTAATGATCTAACTCAAGAACAATCCATATTAATGGGCCTAACTAACTCTACCACTGATTGCCGACCCCTGATATTCATTAAATATTCTAATCCAACGCCCCAGCAGGCCAAAATAATTTATATATCATATTACCGTATAGTTCGCAATTTAGAAACATCATCTTTGGATGATAAGAAGAATGAATTGATTAATTTAAAAATTTTTTAGCTCTTGCTCTCTAGCTGGTGCTAGAGATTGAGGGTTCGTATCCCGCCTAGGACAAAAAAATTTATTTTAATTGAATTGACTACCAATCAATTTAAATAATGACGGATTCTAAATGGCCTCAGATGCCGGAAAGGACCTTAAACAAATTTAAAAAAAAAAAAATTTTATTAACTTGATAAGTAAATAATTTATGATTATGATGAAGAAATTTTTGTTATATTTGTAAAAATGAGAAATGCAGCTAAATTTATTTATTTATTTGGTTAATTCACAGAGCTGACGTTTCGGTTCCGTGTTTGAGCCATCTTCAGAGCTGGCGAAAAGTCAAAGCCAGCTCTGAAGATGCTTCAAACAAGGAACTGAAACGTCAGCTCTGTGAATTAACCAAATAAATAAATAACTTTAGCTGAATTTCTCATTTTTACTCTCTTATTAATATAACATCTCAGCTATAAATTGTTTACGCAAATTTTTGTTACATGTAAACTACACTTTTAATTTTTATTTTTGTACAAAATTAAATCCCCTATTTGTTTGTTTGTTTGTTGGCCATTAAATTCAATTGATTTTTATGGATTCCTGCAACATAGGCAACACTTTCCACAAATCGTTTCATTTAGTTGCATTTTTTCAGGCGATTATTTTTATATTCTTGAAAACTCAAATGAGCATTTAGTAGACCCGATTTCAGGAATTTCTCAGGATTCTTTTATCCCTCCCCCTTCCCCTCTCTTCTCGCAAACCAAGTGCCTAAATTAATTCTCAAATATGTTTAAAATCTCTTGAAAATAATTTGAAGGAGGTATATAATAGCTGAGTGTTGATAATCAAGGGCCGACGTTCGGGTCACGTATGGGACCATCTTCAGGGCCAGGTTAATGTCTGAAAATACATATAATCCTCGCCAAGTTATATTGGGCATTCACAATTATACGTAGCTTAATCATGATCATGCCTCAAATTTTATTGTTATCATACTATGGAGAGAGAGTGAATGAAAATTAAAATAATTCTCATAGGTTCACGCATTGTGGGTGGTGACCAGGAGTTACCCGAACTAAGGCTGTTTTTTTTATTTAGGCCGTGTGACATGTGTCTTTTCTCTTTAAAATTAAATTTGCTTCTCAACCTAAGGGCAAGGCCAAATTGCAGTATGGTAGATTTCGTTTAAAGTAATTTACAGAGTTTCTCTTTATTTCTATAACTAATATTTACCCTCTTAAGGTGGGTCCGCATCATCTTTCACTAAATCTAATTCTTCTTCTAGCAGTTTTCGTCAAGCGAAAATCCATTTTTATACATAAGAGAAAGCAACAGTCAAAGAATTTTGTTCATTTTAGTGGGGAAAGGTAGTAGAGGAGATAAAACCATCATCCGCTCGCTTGGTGTAAACGCACCTTTGTACCCAACTTTTAATCGTTTCATAATTACTGCAGCTGAGTTTCAAAAGGAAATGTTATTTATATATGCGGGATGGTAAAATTAGCAAGATATATTTATTTATACCAATTGGTATCGATCGGACTGCTTGGAATTCGAATCCTCCTCGCAGACACTTCTCTTGGTTTTTTTGATTCACAATGTCACTCATTTGTCTTTATATATCTAAATTGCGTCTCAGCTCCTTTGGGGAGTATGAAGCAAGCAACCTGTCTCTCGGGAGTGGTCCAGATCTAGGGAGGCTGCGGGGCCTTGCAATGGCGACGACTTGTCTACAGCAACGACTTTTGCTGCTTGCGCAACGTAACCTCGCCTCACTTTGGCGCAAATTCAATTTCCGTCAATCACTCCATGATTTCATGCACGTATCACACACACTCTGTGTAATTATATTCTAATAATCAGTAGACACATATAATTTATTTCTAGACTTTTTTTTTCTCTACAAATTAATTCAAACGTGTTGTATAATGATTCATAATGAATATGATCATATAATTGATCATTGTTAATAACAAGTGCGCAGCTCGCCTATTTGTTTTTTTTTTTTTATCAGCAAGTCTTTGGGCAATAGGCTTTAAACTATTATTAGAGCCCGGATGTTCATGCACTATCAAACCTTAAAATATGCATGCATTAATGCAGTAGAAAATACCAAATATGCACAATGAAGGGGGAAAACAGTAAAAATATGCTCTATCACATATTGGGTCACATTTTACTGGGTATATTATTATTATTATTTTTTTTTTACAACAATGAACAACAATCAATTTCTCTAAATTTTCTTCGTTTATATGCATAGGCATAGAAATGTCTGACCCCACAATAGATATATTCTCTACAAAGGTTATCGTCAAAGTCTTATATGGCCTAAGCTGCCGAAAAGACTGTGTGAATGTGAGTGTGAATGAGAAAAAGTGTGAATGTTTAAAAAAAAAAAAAAATATGCATAGGCGCCGCAACTGGGGGGGGGCAAGGATACATTGCCCCCCCCCCTGGCATCCTCTAGTAGGGGGCGGGGGGCAAAATTTCTTCTTTTATTTCATTTATTTTTAAAAATGATATATTTTTACTTTTGAAAAATAAAATCTTCTAAATTAAAAAAAATTAAAAGAGTAAGAAATTCACCTTTCCAAATTTTTCCAAAAATTTTTGATAAAATCACTAGCCAATTTTTTAAAATTTTAATTTTATTAAAAGTGTGATTTTATTTAAAATTTTTAAAGTTTTATAGTAGATTTGTTTTTGTTTTAAACTATTTGAACATATTAAATTATTTTAATTTTCTAAAAAAAAATTTTTTGCCCCCCCCCCCCTGATTCAAATTCGTTCCGGCGCCCCTGGGCCTATGTGTGTGTAATATGCATTTTTTGCTTATATCTCAAGAACTATTCATCGGATTAGGATGGGGTTTGGCAAATTTGTAGTCCTAAAAGGAGCTAAGAAGTTATTAAAACTAGAAGTGAATCGAACAGCAGGGAGCGGTAAAAATGAGTACCGCGAACCACGGTTTTCTCAGCTTCCTCTGAACCAAATCTTTTGAAACTCAGCCATAATAATTAGGACGATAGCCTCTAGACCTGGAGCAAATTTCATGACGTTACGTTCAGTAGTTCAGAAGTTATTCGTAAAAAATAAAAAAAAATTGCGTTTCAAGATTTCAAACTTCGTTATTTCATAGAATATATCGAGATCTAATTAAGGATTTAATTTAATTATATAATTAATAAAACAGGCAATGAAGTTCCAAAACTTTCTCGCTCTTAATTGGATAGTTAAATAGCGGGAATGATTAGCAACTTCGATGCCTATTTTTTACTAGTCCGCTAGGTAATGCTAGGCCAGTATTTGTGATTCAACTAAAAATGCTTAAATTTAAATAGCCTATATAAAACAATTATTTTTTTAACTACGGTATAGAAGAAATCCATTTGATTGATTGTTTAGGTTTCCAATGTGATTCATTACAACTCTCTCTATTAATAGGGCACAGTTCTATTACTCAAAGCATTCCAACGATTTCCTTTACATTTGCTCTTATTGGTTTTCATTGATCAATCTAAACAAAATGACTTTAATTGGTTCAATTGAATTTTCGCCGCATGATTTTGGAATGTAATTGAAGAGGCACACTGACTGATATCAGAGGTTCCCTGGGGCCCATATACCTAATTATATCTTGGTTCAATTTATTTTTATCGTTCAGATGATCTTTTTTTTTCTTGAAATTATTTTCAAAAAGAAATCATCGTTAATGTTCAGTTGTACAAAATACTTTTTTCAAAAGGACGAATCCGGATGGCCCGCGGGCTCGTACGTGGAGGGGGAGGGAGATTTTCAAAAAGTAATGTGGTCTTCAGAAGATTTCAATGGCAAAATGAGAATATACATTTTAAAGAGCATCTAAAATATAATTGATTTTTGAATTTTAATCAAAATTTTGAGAAAATCGGATAAACCTGAAAAAGTGAATCATTAAGCACTAGTACTTTTTAGCCGATTTTGTTCAAAAGCTTCGAGAATACCCAACTTAAATATAAAATGTCAATCTCCTAGCTCTTTTCGTTATTGAGTAATTTTGTTCACTCACACCAAGGGCGGATACAAGGGGGGTAATTACCCCCCTGAGATTCGAAAAAAAAATTTATTTTTAATGTAAAAATTTAAAAATTAATACTTAAAAATTTGATTTGTATTTATATTCTGGCAAACAAGTACAGAATGCGCCTTTAAATTACCGAAATTAAGAAAAAATTGTGTGATGTGCGACAAGTCACACCAGATTACCTCCCCCCCCCCCCCGATAAAGACCTCTGGATCCGCTCTTGACACACTCAGACAGACAGACACACAGACAGACCATGTCGCGAATACCACTTTTTTTTAACTCAGGGGACCTGAAAACGTGTATATCCATCAAAATCTCGACATCGAATTTTTGACATGAAACCAATAGGTACTTTCTCTCTCTATATAACTATACATTTACATATATAAAGGTAATAGAAAGTAATAGATCTCGGCACAAAAAAATCTGGTGACAAGCACAGATCACCAGATTTTTTTCACCAGAATTTGATAACTTTTTGTTTATAATGTCGTTAATTATTACCAGATTTTCACAAATGAATTTTGGGATATCAAAATCATAATTACAAACATTGTATTTTGAGTGGCAATGACCTAAGGGCGCTGTTAAGAGAAAAAAAAAGAATGATTTTTAGAAAGCTAAAGAACTATAGAATTTCATAAATATATGATTTTTGCATTCAGGGATACCTAAAATTGTTTTAGGCGTATTCAAAGCTAAAAATTTTGAAAAAATTCTTTCTTTTCTAAACTTAAAATTTTTAAATTTGAGGCACGTCTAAATGACCTCCGATTGGGCTGAAACTTTAAATTTCTATGCATTTTAAATATCCGCATATTTTTAAGTGGTGTCACCTTAAAAAAATTTTGAAAATTCATAATAGGAGCCGTTTTAGAGCATATTTTCTACGAAAATTTTATTCCCTCTATATCATCCAGCCAATAAAAATTGTTCTTTGTCAATTCGTTTTTCTCAACCAATTCCACCCAAATCGTTGCTGCTCTGCCATTTTTTCTCATAGTGCATGCACTTCATCTCATCAATTTATTTCTCTTGGCATACAAAAATCCAAAGAAATAACTTCTTCTATTTAGATCTAGGTCTAATAGTAGATTGACTTCTATTAATTTGTTTATGTCGGGTCAAGCAAGTCTTTTAACCTAACAAAAATATTTTATGTGACTAATGTAGGAAATACGGAATTCATCAGCACGCGATTAAATATTTATTTCTACGAATGCACAAATAAAAAGTGTCAATCATTATTTGTACCAAGGGCTGCAAATTTTTCTACGAATAGCTATATAGACTACTTTATTTCATAAGCCACTTGATAAATAGGACAGTTTTTTTTTTTTTTTTTATTTAAAGTCGTAAATTATTTAAGTATGATAAGTTGATTAGATATATCTTAATTAATAAAAGTCATTCTTTGTAATTACATCCGATATGACTTACTCCCCTCCCTCTGCAATGAATAGTCTAATAAGGGGCTCGCTTGTGTAGTTGGCTGTTGGCTAGGGTGTCGGCTTCTACAAAGAAGATCCCTGTTCAAACCCTGGGCGTGCGGGATTTTTCATTAAATAAAAATATTTATTTAATGTAAACAAATCCTCAAGCAAGTTCTGTATTGGAATATAGGATCTCACCACAATAGCCCCCAGGCAACTCTACGAGGAGAGGGAGTTGCTGTGACATCCCGTCCTGTGGAAGGGACGTAAAGAAGGTTCCCTCTCAGTGATGCATTCTTTGAAAGGAGTAGGCTACACACCGGTGATGAGGGAGTCCCTCCTCAACTAGGACATCCTCCCTAGCATAGAATAATGTAACTTCACGTGGTGCCGGTAGATGGCTACGGCCAGAGGCCAGTTGGGTTTGAGGAGTGTGACTTCGTGCACGAAAACACCTAGGGTAAATAAACGGGGATCTCGATAGGGATTTCAAATAATTAAAAAAAAAAAAAAGATAGTGAGAGATTTCTCATTTACTTTTTAGAGAAATGTGAGATTTTCAAAAATTAAGGTCACGTCATCGAAATAGGCAATTGAAATAATTAGATAACCAATTTTTTGATAGAAAAAAATATATTTCTATTCTATTTGTAAAATAATTTTGAGAAAATCTAAAAAAACTGAAAAAGTGCATAAGTAAAGTACTAGTACTCTTTGGCCGATTTTGTTCAAAAGCTTCGTGTCCCGCCCCAGGGGGTGCCTAACTTAAAAGTAAAATTTCAACCTCCTAGCTCTTTTCGTTCTTGAGAGTTTGTTCACAGACAGACAGACAGACTATGTCGCGAAAAGCACTTTTTTTGATACAGGAAACCTCAAAACGTGTATATCCATCATAATTTTTGACATGAATCCAATACTTTCTATCTTTATATATATAGGTAAGAGAAGGCAATATATTGTAGATAGAAAGATGCTGAATGTTCCAGATAATTTCAAATGAATTCAGCTTTAAGGGGCCCTTACACGATCAATCATACTGACAGTATTTGAGCTGATTGGCGTTTTGACTGAACTAATGGGCAAGACTGAAGACGATGGCCGTTTTCTTTTGTTTTTTTATTGTTACTTAGTGGCAGGGAACAAAGTTAGTTTAGTTAAGAAGAAAAATTAGTGGCTTCCCACAGTCGAATGAGCTAAAAAGAACTTTATTCTGACTCGTAGTCTGAATGCTACGTGTAAAATTATACTTGATTGAAGAAAATACTGAGAGTCGGGCCGAATCAGTCATACTGTCAGTCTGATTGATCGTGTAAGGGCCCCTTTAAAGTGGCAACAATAATTCCAAGGGTCATTGTACTTCTATTTAAAAAAAAGGGCTTTCCTCATAAGTGTCGTAGTAAAAGAATCAGTTGCGAAATATTGAGTAGCTCGCAATAAGTACCTTCTCATTTAGATAGTAAATAAGGTCAATAACGTAAATTAGGTGTTTGGAATTGGTGCGTTCACCCCTCTATTTGCTAACCTTGGAGTGATCAAGGATCACACGTAAGCGATAACGTCATAAAGGCCTCTCGGTTCTTGGTTCCCACACACCATCCTCCTCCTCCTCCTCCTTCCTAGAACAATACATAATTAACAAATTCTTCTCACTTGCTTTCTAGCTATCAAATTATTTCACTTTTCTTGTTCCGCCTACAAATTAGGCAACCAAACGATCATTAGTTCCCCATAGATTGCCGATTTGACGGAGAAATGTTTATTTTTTTTGAATTTCTTATCATCGAGCAATCCAATCCCACCTTCTTATTCTTAAATTGATCCTTGATTGCGCGATGACCTTGGACCAATCAAGAACTTTGGCAAAAATTTATTTTAAATCGCCAATTGGACAGAATTATCATAGGACTTAATAATATCATGGGTTAATTTAATTTCAAATTAAAATAATGCCCTCCTGCTAAACTATGAACGTAGAGGATTTTATTTGTCGATTTAAATCAAAGGACCCGGTCATGAGGGTATTGCACCCCAGAGATGAACAAAGAGAAAGAACTGCATATAATAAGATTAATTTATAAATAAAAAATCTGGTGTGACTCGTCGAATAGCCTGAAACTTTCTCTTGCCTATGCTTGTCACACCAGTTATTCCAATATCGGACAAGATAGGGTGCCGCGGGAGTCGAACCCCCGACCCTAGGCAGGAGAAGCTAATGTCCTCTCTGAGCCACGGGTCTCAGGCGATTTAATAAATATTAAATTGTATGAATTTTCTTCTCGGCTAATATACGTGATAAAAAATATATAAGTTATTTCTTTATATCTTTGGGTCTGCGCTTCTGAGAACTTTGGGAAGGCGCCAGCGCTGCCCTTTGGGCGGGCGCCTCCGTGCCGGAGGCCAGGAACGGCCCTGTATACTATCAAAAATTAGTTGAAATAAAAAATTTTTTTTACCTCAATTCGAGGACTCCTCTAGAAATGTTTGTAACTCGTAGTCATAGTAATAAGCAAATATATTTTTTATACCTATATAATAATTGCAATTTAAATTTTTTGCATATATAAGCAAAAGTCGCCAGGTGTCCTGGCAACGGAGAAAGCAAACAGTCACCACAATCGTTGCAGTCAAGCAATGTCAAGCGCGGCCAAAGCTCGAGATTGGTGACCCCGAGCAATCAGCATGTGGAACGTCCCCGATAGACATTAATCTTTGTAATGTAAAATATATATAATAGACAGGAGGAGCAGGTGCAGCCAAAAAATAAAAGCCTCCGATTTAATACAATTTAATGAGACGTTTTGGGTGAATTTTATTTACCCATCTTCAGTCTTTCAAAATTGTTAAAACGTCCCGGAGTTGGTCGATAAAGTCATACCCCTAAATGGCCTCAGTAGCTGAAAAGGGTTTAAAAAAAAGCAAAAGTGGTGGTATCTTTATTTTCCCCTTCGATGCTAATGATATTTTAAACAAAAATCTCGAGTGACAACATATTACACCCCTCACAATTATTTTTTATTTGCCCTGAAGAAGACAGTAACTGATGTTCGAAACGTACGGCTATGATTTTTTTAGTCACTGGGACTTTTTTGAATAAATTTTTCAAAACATTATAAAAAAATATATTTTTTTTTTTAGTATTAAAATATTAATAATAAATTTCTTTGGAGAAAGGTATTGGGCTTCATGGAATTTTCTGTTTAAATCAGATATACAGATTATCTAAAAATTGTTTGTAGTACTATATATTAAAAATAGAAAACATAATCAGATAATATGACATCTCACGTGTTGATCAGTTCTTTTCAGAATGATCAAGAACGTATAGGGAAAAAAATTCCATTCGAGTGTGACCGCGTGAGTGAAGTATGATAGAGAGAGAATGAGTGGGAAAGAGAGAGCGAGAAGGGAATTCGTGAGAGCGAAAGAGATAGAGCTATGAGGGCGCTCGGATCGCCGACCGCTGCGCTTTCTATCGACGACCTTCTGACGTCACCTGTCCTCGGGGGGGGGGGGGGGGGGGGGGGGGGGGGTGACTGACACTCCGGTCACACTCAATACATCAGCTCGTGAAAACTTATTAAATTCTCTCAAAAATTTAAAGCTAATTTGTTTGTAAGTAATTTAATTATTAATCACATCTCACCCTCGACACATTTAAATAATTGTCATTTAAATTTAAATTAATTTCTCAACTGAACTCACGCTGTCAAATTTACTAACCTCACTCTCACTCATTTGTTTTATTTATTTATTTATATTTAATTGAAACCCTTTGTTTGATTTTATTATAGAATCAATCCATACCATTATAACACAACATCTCCGGTCTTTTTCTAAAATGGTCATCAAAAACGCACTTGGCCGTATGATCTTTGACTCCAGGGGCAACCCAACTGTCGAGGTAAGAAGTGCAATTTTGTTTTTATTTTCATTTTTATTATTTTTAAATGAAATAATCTTGTTCTCATTCTCATGTTTTGTTTATTTATTTTTAAATAACCTCCACATTTATATTATAGTATTCATTATATTTAATTACATAAATGTTATGTAATTGTATGCTAATTAATTGATTATAATTCATTTTTAGGTAAAATATTTAATCAAGGGCAGGGATATTGGGTTTTACTAATTAATAGAACTGCTAGAACTCAATAGACCTTAACTTAAAAAAATGTATCCTTCAAAAAATGCAATCATTCTTTTTAGATTAATAACATTTGTGTTAACTTATTGTTTTATTAGTTAATTGCTTCCAAAATGTTGTCTTATTTAAACTACTCTTCTCCCTTAGAAAGATTTTTTTATTAATAATTGGGCTCAATGAGATCGTTTTTTTTTCTTTTTTCTTGCATTTTGTGCTGAGCCGCCCCTCAAAAATTGCTCGATCACCCCAATCTCCAAATCGCCAAATAAAAGGAAGACTTGCAGTCAGAATTATTTCTGTATTATTATTGTAAGACCACTCTATCCCCTGGGTGACCTTCCCTCAAATTTTAAAATAAATATTTACCCAAGGACAGGGGCGCCGGAACAAATTTGAATCAGGGGGGGGGGCAAAAACATTTTTTTTAGAAAATTAAAATAGTTTAATATGTTCAAATAGTATAAAACAAAAACAAATCTACTATAAAACTTTAAAATTTTAAAAAATTTTGGTAGTGATTTTATCGAAAAAATTTGGAAAAAAATGAATTTCTTACTCTTTTAATTTTTTTAATTTAGAAGATTTTATTTTTCAAAAGTAAAAATATATCATTTTTAAAAATAAATGAAATAAAAGAAGACATATTGCCCCCCTCTGCCCCCCAATGTACCCTTCCCCCCCCCCCCGGTTCCGGCGCCTATGCCCAAGGATTATCCGGAGAAAAATACACCAACCTTAAGCCTGATCATCTTCAGTATAAAAATATGATTTTATAGAGGACTCTAGGCAAAATTGTGAAACTTGGATTCAAAAGGTTCACTTGTATATTCTCGCATCTCTTAAAAAAGAAAAAATATTAAATATTATTTTTTGAAAATAACTGGATTGTTTGAGTTGATTAATTAATAAAACTTAGTATTTAAATTCTAAAGAGAAAATTAATTTTTACACGGGCCCTCCATCAAATCGAATTTTTCTACTGAAGATGCCCAGATGTGATGCTGGTCCAATGATTTGAGAGTAGTAGTTATTCATGTTCTCCGGATATTCCTTATGTATTTCGCCAGTGATAATTTTCCAAAGTAACATAAATATTTATATTTTATTAATTTAAATTTGGTTATATGAGTATGTTTTTCATAATTACTTCATGGACCAACGCATGATATATCTAATTCTTTATTTATTTATTCATATTTTAAATTATGTATTATTTTCTGATTGACCAGGTCGACCTCGTAACAGAATTAGGTTTATTTCGAGCTGCAGTTCCATCTGGCGCAAGTACAGGCGTATATGAAGCTCTAGAATTAAGAGACGAAGAAAAACACAACTATCATGGAAAAGGAGTGAAAAAAGCTCTTGAAAATATTAACAAAACTATAATTCCAGCTCTTTTGAAAGCAGTAAGTTTATCTTTTGATTTTTTCATATTTGATATTTTTTTTTAGATTACATTTAAAAAAAACCAATATCATAAATTACAAATTTTCATAAAATGTTATTAATTAATTTATTAATTCCCCTCTTTAAAGATATAAGGATTTGGATGTTTTCAAGTTTGCTTCTCCAGTAAAATATTTAAATCAAACCACTTCTATACCATGGGTCGCGGGTTCAGATCCCAGGCAGTCCGATGATTTTATTTAAGCCATTTGGATACCAAATGGCTTAAATAAATATGCCTGAACTGGAGATATATTCATAAATAAAGGTTACGTAATAAGACTTATATGGCCTAAGTTGCCGAACCAGATATAGATGACGAATATATTTAGATAAGGGTAGTCTATCATATATAGTGGAACTAATTCAAAAATTCACGTTACCCCTTCAGTTTGTTACTAATGTATGCCATTATTATAATAATTATTTATATAAAGAGAGGATCAATCGTTCGAAAAAATTTGCTGTTTACAATTTTGCCCCATCTTAATGTGATTCTGAGTCGATTAGCTGACTGGATTTTCAAAGAATTTTATATCAAGAAGAACTCTTATCAGAGTAAGAAGGGTGGGAGATATAAGTGGAGGCTTTGAATCTTTAGTAAAGGAAGTATTGAAGCAAAGACGACCAAGAAAAGGGTGGGGACAATTTGAATGGCTTTTTATATATATTTTACAGAGTTTATCTCAGACTGAATCTCATTTCATATTCAATTCTGACTTATTTTTTATCATCCAACTCCATCTTTTGACACTAACTCAATTGAATATCTGATTTTCAGAATTTAGATGAAGTTGATCAGAAAGCCATCGATGATTTTCTTAACTCACTTGATGGAACTGAAAATAAAGGCAAACTAGGAGCTAACGCCCTCCTAGGTATTTCTATGGCTGTTTGCAAAGCTGGAGCTGCAAGAAAAGGAATGCCTCTTTATAGGTATTGATATATATATTTATTAATAACTATCCATTTTCCTCTTTATAGAAAAATAATTATAAAATTTATATTTATTTTAGATACATCGCGGAACTCGCTGGAAATCCTACAGTAATTCTTCCTGTTCCAGCGTTTAATGTCATCAATGGAGGATCACATGCAGGCAATAAACTTGCTATGCAGGAGTTTATGATTCTTCCTACAGGTTCATTTCGCCTTCATATTAAAATCTTTTATTTTAATTATAACTCTCGCTTAAAGTTAATTTCTACTCATGTCAAAAATTTCTCTAAAATAAATACTAATTTGCATATATGAGGCGCACATTTTTAGTGAGTCCATTTGTTTTTAAATCGAGATATTTAAGCGATTTCTGTTTAAAATATAAAATATCTATAAATATCAAATTTATACTTGTAATAAAAGATATTTATGCTTAATTGATTAAAAACAGAAAGTTTATTGAAAATTAGCCCAAATTTAATTTTTTCACAAAATCAACTTCAACATTTTCAAAATCAATGGCTAATATTTTTGGATTTAGATTTTAGATTTAGAGATTAATTAATTTTTAGACATTTTTGTTATCCGAGGCCTAATTTTTTTTTGCGCCTAGGGCCTTATATTGTCTTACCACTGAACACTACCCAAGTTTTCATTTAAATAAAGTGAAAATTCAGTAGAATAATTTGAACTGGGAAAAATACAATAAATGTTTCTACTAAATAAGAACTATAAAAATTTCTTTTCATTTCAAGGTGCTAATTCATTCACGGATGCTATGAAAATTGGATCCGAAGTTTATCATCATCTGAAAAAAGTAATTAAAGAGAACTATGGTTTGGACGCAACATCCGTCGGAGATGAGGGTGGATTTGCACCTAATATCCAAAATAATATGGACGCTTTGGCTTTGATCCAAAACGCTATTACCAACGCTGGATATGTTGGAAAGGTATTTCAAATTATACACTAAAATGTTACTTTTTGTTTCATATCATCAATCTTAAAGTAACGTGCAAAAAAGATATTTTGTTTAATAGGCCTATATATATTATATATATATATATATATATATATATATTTTTTTTTAAAATAATTTCTATGACATTCTCACAAGGAAAAAAAAAGTTGCTATAAAATCTCGCTGCAATGAATTCGAGACACTTTATAAAGATAAAAGGATCAGTCAAACAGGTAATTAGTCTCCACACTCTGTTAAGGAAACAGTTTCGACAACAGTTTCCTTAACAGAGAGTTTTATTAAGTGGAGACTAATTACCTGGATGACTGATCCTTTTATCTAATGCTATAATATTTTATATTATTATATTTTTATTTAAGTTATAATATTTTTATTTATTCCTTCAAAATGAAATACAAAAAAATGTTAATTAATTAAAACAGGAGGCTGTCTCAGGAATAAGCAACCTCTTTGCCAATAAAACTCCCAAATCTATCGACGTTTTGGTCAAAATTTATTGAACCATCATCAGGTAAAAGGGAGTTGTCATATGGAAATAGTTCCGGGTTGACCGAACTAACTCTGTCGTTTTTAGTCCATCAGTAAAGTACCCGTATTTTCCCAAAGATGAGACCTAGCGAAAGTTCATATTGGTTTCGGAAATAATGTATAGGCCTATATATAAAATTTGAAAATAATTGTTAGATCCGATTTCGAGAAGTGATATGCTTACAAACAAACAAACGTACAGTGAGGGACAATATCAAGTCCCACACATGCGTTTTCTACTTGTGATTATTTCATTGTTTTTATAAAAGAAAATGAAAATCTTTTTTGGAAATTTTCTAGGTTTGAACTATGAAAGTTTCCATTAAAAAATATATAATATTTTTTTAAAAACAATGAAATAATCACAAGTAGAAAACGCATGGGTGGGACTTAATATTGTCCCTCACTATACATTGCTCGTTTAATAGTATAAGATATACCCGTATGTAGATGTGAATATCAACTTACTTTCTCTTACCCTATATATGAAATATATAGAGAGAAAAAAAGTATTGCGATCATGTTAAAAATTCGATGTCAAGATTTTGATGGATATACATGTTTTGAGGTCCCCTGAGTCCAAAAAAGTGGGTCCCGCAAATTGGTCTGTCTGTCGGTGTGTGTCTTTTTCGCAGGAAGGAATTGAACTATCGGATTGAAATTTTATATTTAAGTTAGGTACCCTCCCGGACACTCAGAATAGGTTTTTGAACAAAATCGGCCAAAAAGCACTAGTACTTTACTGATGTACTTTTTCTATTTTCTCAAAGTTCGCTCCAAAAATCAAAATTGTTTAAAATTCAAAAATCCATTATTTTTTACATGCTCTTTCAAATGTATATTCTCATTTTGCCCTTGAAGTGTTTTGTAGCACACTCTACTCTTTAAAATGCAAGTTTGGAACTAAGGTGCTATGGGAAACTAAATATATCTCGACACATACCAAAAAATCTGGTGTGCGCAGCACGGTGCAGAACTTTCTCTTACCCTTCGGTAAGAGCTGTGCGCCAGTCACACCAGATTTTTTCAATCTGGCCATCTTCAGCAAAGGAGTAATATTGATTCTATGTAAGAGTAGGCCTATATACTTCCATATGACAGCTTCCCGTCACCTGATGAAGGTAGATCCTAGCAAATGTTATTATAACAAATAAGAAATCATCGGTCCAGTACAAGACAGGTCTAACTCCAAAAATGCAATTTTGACTTTTTTGCACAAATTATCTTCAAAATGGCTCTACTATCTTTGTGCAAGTCCGTTTCTTAAACAACTAAGTGGATCACCCCTAGATTGTGCGGGGTAAGTGAGCCATCTTGGATTTGTGGAGCGGGGGCACGTGCAAGAATGAATCATCTCTTTAAAAAAGCTGAAATATTTCGGTGCAAGAAAGGATCATCTTAAAGTTTTCCCATATATTACTGAAGAAAAAATAATAAGTGGGACAAACCTTAAATTTATAGGGGAGTTTTATGATTGTGTTGATTCTTGCAAAATTTCAACAATCGGATAACGCAGGCAACGGATATGATCGGAAAGGAAAAGCAGAAACTTTAATCGGCTCTATTGAAAAATCGCTTTTTTGAGTTAGACCGGTCTAGTACTGGACCGACGAAATATTGTTTCTCCCTTTGAGTTTATTATAGCAATACTATTATTACTCATCCCTTTTATATTTCCTTTAAATTTATATTTAATTTTAGAAGAAAATTTTTCTATAAAACTTAAATTAGTATCTCAAAACCCAAATCTTTAATTAATTTATTCCTTATATAATAGAAAATTTTTGTTTCCAGGTTGAAATTGCTATGGACGTGGCTGCCTCTGAATTTTATCGAGATGGAAAATACGATTTAGATTTCAAAAACCCAAATACGGACAAAAAAGGCTGGCTCAGCTCTGATCAATTAACCAATGTTTATGCTGATATGGTCAATCAATATCCAATTGTTTCTATTGAGGATCCTTTTGACCAGGACCATTGGGATGCTTGGGTCAATCTTACCAATCTCACCAACATTCAGGTATTCTTTTAATTCCGGATTCACAGTCCAATTGTTTTTCTTCTCATTCAACAACAAAATTATAATTTAATACATCTGAAACAATTATGTTTTTAGTTATTTTTAAAAGAAATTTATTTATTTATAATTAATATGAGTGGCTTTTGCAATTAAATTTTTCGTATCGATTTTGTCCTATGGACATCGTTAAGCCATTTAGAATAGAATAAATAGATAATTTTCTTTAACTAACCTCTTGGCATTGTCTATGTCAATATATATAGTGATCTACACAAAATTAAACCTTATTTTGCCAATTTGTTTTTGATTTTGCCAACTTGATTCAACCTGGGAGGAAGGATGATGACCCCTCCCCCTCTTAGCTACGCCCCTGTATACAGAAGAAACAGTGGCGTCATTTAAAATTTTTCTTGGGGAGGGGGCAAATGCCCTGTTTCCAAATTACGCCTCTGAGAGGGTGAGGTAAAATTAGAGATCTACAAAAATAAACACCAATATATCTGATGGAATAATAAAAAAATTTAATTTATTAAATTTGATTTTGGGCAGCTCGATGAGCACCTTGGTCACCCCGTCTAAGTTCGTAATTTTTTTTTTAATATAAACAGACACTCTTTGTTTATACTCTGTTCTTTCTAAGAAATCAATCCACCAAAGAACTCTGCCCGATGGAAAAATTCTGTTTTCTTATTGAATTGAATTTTGTAAAAAAAAACTGCATTAGAGTCAATATTCTGTATAATTCTGAAAATATTATATGTTGACCAGTGTTATTAAACATAAAAATTATAAGTGTATTGAGTTTATTTGATATTTTTTTTTGACTATAGATATATGGAAGAGAAAATTTAAAAGAATGTGTGCTTTTTTTATTTTTTTTTTTTGCGAATTACAATCTTAATTTTTGAATCTTAGATTGTTGGAGATGATTTGACAGTAACGAACCCTAAAAGAATAGCGATGGCAGTTGAAAAGAAAGCATGCAATTGTCTCTTGCTTAAAATCAATCAAATTGGAACTATTTCTGAGGCTATTGAGGCTCATTTATTGGCCCGAAGCAACGGCTGGGGCACGATGGTCTCTCATCGCTCCGGAGAAACTGAAGACACCTTCATTGCTGATTTGGTAGTCGGACTTTCCACAGGACAGGTAATTGCTGCTATATAATATTATAAAATCTTTGGATAGCTTACTGGCAAAAAAAAAAAAAAAAAAAAAATTCTCTTATATTTAGCGTGACCATAAGTACCGTTTTAAGCGGAACAGTTCCGTTTTTTCCATATTTCTCGGTCGTAGCGTGGTTTTAATAAAAATTTGTCCTGTTTTTATCAAACTAGAGTTTTTGTAGAACACTGAACCGCGTCTTATTTATTTCTCGTAAGATTTTATGCTAAAGAATTTGTAAAATTAATTCCTTCCTTTTGAAATGCGTCAAATT
The DNA here is from genome assembly GCA_023213315.1 of Euborellia annulipes. Classification (NCBI taxonomy): domain Eukaryota; kingdom Metazoa; phylum Arthropoda; class Insecta; order Dermaptera; family Anisolabididae; genus Euborellia; species Euborellia annulipes. Next base: position 38,719 of record JAKCPI010030390.1, read on the forward strand.
TTTGAATCGCTTCTGTCAATACCGAATAATTATTTGTAGAGTTTAGTATTTTTATAAAATAAATTTTTTTTATCATCTTACTTTTTTATGAATACGTAATATTTGAAGAGTTGATAATTAGAAGGGATCTATGAACCATTTTTTTGTGTGCCATTTATGTATATTATGCATAAAGACGTAAATGGCGAAATAAATTGTCCATAGACCCTTTCTTTTATAACACTGTCCCGTTTTTGGCACAAGACAATATGGTCAGTCTGCTTATAAGAGTTTGAGTTGAAGCAAGCTATCCACTTATGAAATGATACTTGTTATATTTTTTCTCAGCATTTTATTTATAAAATATTCAATTTATATTTATCTATATTACCGGAAAGTTAATTAAAAAATTGATGTTTAAAAATTATATATAATATATCTTATTAATTAATAAGATGTATATATATATATGGGGCATTTCACGCCAAATCGAACGGTTTGAAAAATTTTAATTTTTGATATCCTCCATTTTTTGATATTTTTTAGAACTCCTTAAAAAACCCCTTCTGGTAAATTTTGAGATTTTTTTGGTCATCGGTTCACTTTTGGTTTTTTGCTCATAACTCGTACAAAAATGCTCCGATTCCCAACTTTTTTTTTTTTTTAATTTTTGTTTTTTGTGTAGTTTTCAATAAAAAATACAATTAATTTTTTTTGAATAATTTTTCTGGGTCATTTTCAAATTTCAAAATTTTAGTCATTTTCTGAAAATCATGCATACTTCGATTTTCCCGAAAGTTTTTTGTAACAAACCAGGGCCGGAAATAGGAGATTTTTTAGGAGGGGCAAAATTTAATTTGCCGCCCCCTCCTTAAAATTTTCTATTCATATGATTTTACCTTTTTTTAGTAAATCTTTCTTTAATTGCCGCCCCCTGATATCTGCCGCCCGGGGCACACGCACCCACTGCCCCCCTCTAGATCCGGCCCTGTAACAAACTAACTATTTATTCCACAACTTTTCTGACCTTTCTGGTCGTGGGATCTCTATGCCTACTATTTTTTTTAAAAATGATTAATAGGAAAAAATAATTTTTTAAATTTTCAAAAATCGAAAAAAAATAGGCATATAGATTCCAAGACCAGAACCGCAGCCCGAAAAGTTGTGGAATGAATAGTTGTTTGTTACAAAAAATTTTCAGGAAAATGACATGAATTATTCAAAAAAATTAATTGTATTTTTTATTGAAAACTAAACATATATGAATTAAAATTCGAAAAGATTTTTTACAACATTCCGACAGAATTATTGATTTTATTAACGAACAGAGCTTGTTGAATTATATAATTAATTTCTATATTGTTATTTACAGATTAAAACTGGCGGTCCATGCCGATCTGAACGTTTGGCCAAATATAACCAACTCCTTCGAATTGAAGAGGAACTTGGCTCGACTGCCAAATTCGCTGGCAAAAACTTCCGCAATCCAAATGTTACTGGATCATGCACTTGTTAATTGTAAAAAACAAAAGAAAAACAGAAAAAGAATTTGACTCATGTCTTTTCTATCGAACGTGGACCAAAAAGATCCTCACTTGAATTAGTCAAAAGAAACATAAATAAGTTGGACCCTCTTTTTTGTAGTGTTATACTGGTATGGAATGATTTAAACAAAACACAATAAAACTACAAAAAAATTACACAAGAGTTCAATTTTTTTTAAAAAGGTTTATTGATTTTTATATTAAAAAATAAAATTTTTATTCGAAATTAAGAAGATTATGAATTTAAATACGTCGAGTATTTAATATTAATTTTTTATATGAATTTTTATTATATAAAAAGACAAATTTTTATGTAAAGACTTAAAGAGGGCCTTTTATAAAAATATTTACAATTATATACAAATAGAAAAAATATTACTATTTTTTTTAGATAAATAAAAGATAATATATATTTACAAAAAATATAAAATAGAATACATGAACGTTACGTTAAAATGCTGGTCATCTTTTATCATATGCTTTATTCCGGCCCAACCAAGTCCAGTTATCCTGTGAAAAGTAATCTTCGATTTCTTGCAAACTCCTTCCCTTTGCTTCAGGTAAATAAATATAAATAAAAACGGCCGCAAATAAGGAAGCCAATGAAAAACAAAGAAATATACCCTCGGTTCCAATTGCAACCGCAGTGGCTGGATAAATTTTTGATAAGCCAAAAAGGATTATATTATACCCAGCAGTGATATAACCACCTGCTTTTCCTCTCGTCTTCGCCGGGAGTAATTCGCCAACGAGCACCCCAGGGAGGAGAAAGAAACAACAAGTATTGGCACCGACATAAATCATAATAGCGCCAACAATCAACCAGGGATCATAGGCCGTTAGTGGCTCATTAGGATATTGTGATTTTAAAAAGATAAAAATACTTAAAAAGCCAGCAGCTAAACCAGAACCGATTGTTGAAATCAACGCATCGACACGTCGACTAACAGTTTGTAATAAAACACACGCGACTACAGTGAAAATTAAACGTATCACTCCTGAATAAACGGCCACCATAAATTTATCCATGACATGTTCTCCTTGGGTGGCATCTTCGATGATATCAACGGCATAAAAAATAACTAAAAATGCACCACTCAACAGTTGAAAAACACAAATGATATTGATGATGACGAACGGCTTCAAAAATGATGGTTCTTTACAATTTTCAATTATTCCACTTCCATAGGATTCGACCGATGAATCAGATCTTAATTCAAGTTGATTCATTTCTGACTTCACCTAAAACAAAAAAAAAGAGAGATATTTAGAGATAAATAACAGCGACTCTATTTTATGAATTTAAATTTAACAATCATCTCCACTACTCATACTCACACTCATTCTTACAAATTTTTAACAATAAAACAGTTCTATGTTTAGAAGAATAAATAAAAGGACAAGCAGCTATGTTTATTTCTTTATTATAGCTACTCACAGCGACGTTTCGGTTGACGATGCGACCATCTTCATTGGTGTTGACTGAACCTTGGCCATGAAGATGGTCGCATAGTCGACCGAAACGTCGCTGTGAGTATCATAATAAAGAAATAAACATAGCTACGTGACCTTAAAATTGATTTTTGAATTATTACATTTTTATGAGAAATATTTAATTCCAAATTATTTAAGAGATTAAGCGGAATTCGGCCCGGGAGCCGTGGCTCAGTGAGAAGACATTAGCCTCTCACACCAGAGTCCCGGGTTCGCTTCCTGTCCCAAGCGAGAAAAATTTATTTCATTTGATTTGACTAGAAATAAATAGGGATGGGGTCTAAATGGCCTTAGATGCAAAAAAAGCGGAATTCGTGTTTTGTAGGATAAAAGCAATGCGTAAAACGAATCCTTAAATTGTCGTAAACAGATATTTTTTCTCTTGCTACTCGATAAAAACGTGCCAGAAAGGCTTTGGATTTGCATTAGTATCTTTTCGACGGTTGCCAGAATATCAATTTTCGTTTAGATTTTTTCAAATTGCTCTTAATATAAATACATAAGCAAGGAATGAGATTCAAAAACAAATGAAATGTATCCTTTATCAATAGAAGCTTAAACCTAATAGCTTAGCGGTTAGGGCTGGTCCTAAAAGCCTAATAGGAACATCCCCCTCTCCTATAATATATAAATATTTGAGCCAGACATTCTTATTTAAGCCATTTGGTATCCAATTGGCTTAAATAAAATCATCGGACTGCTTGGGATCCGAACCCGCGACGCTTAGTATAGGAGGCCAGTATGCTAGCCAAAAAATTAATTCTGCTATTTGATTTTTCCTTGTTATAGGAAAGTTTGCTGGCATTCGTTTTTTATTCAAATTACCCTTCAGTATAATTAATAAATAAACCTAAAAGCCTATCAAATTAGAACTTTAATTATACAATAAAATCTCTATTCAAAAACAAATCAAAGCAGGAAATGATTTGAATTAAAAGCAATTTCAAAGCACATTAATTCAAAGATGAAATCCGTTTCTAAAGGAAAGGATTATTAATCCCCCCCCCCCCTCCATCCATACTGGAATTAAATGCAGTGAGATGAGAAATATTTTACCTTGAGTTCATCATTAGCTCTGAGCCACAGGAGAGCTTTTTTCGCCTGCTCTTGCCGTCCTTTGCGATATAACCAAACAGGCGACTCAGGAAAGGGGAAAAAGACTAGAAATCCGATAATTGGCAAGATGATGGCCGTAAATGCCACATGTCGCCAGTAGAACACGGTCCCGAGTATATAAACACCGAGTATGCCTAACGAATAGGCGACGTAAGGAGTGCCGCTCAGGATGCCTCGGACGTGGGGCTCAGAAACCTCTCCCAGGTACACCTGAAAAAGAAATAATTAACTGGCAATTAGACTTTAAAAATGCTTCAGATACACTTTTTTTTTTAATTCTCAACAAGACAATTAAAATGTTTTTTTTCTATCAAAGTCTCGAATTTTTGATACGAATACTTTCTCTCTATATATTACACAGAGAGTTAAAAGAAAATTAAAAAATCTGGTGTGACTGGCGCACAGCACACAACTTTCTCTTACCCTTCGGTAAGAGAAAGTTGGCACTGTGCTGGTCACACCAGATTTTTTGTGTCGAGATATATTTAGTTTCCGATAGCACCTTAGTTTCAAACTTGCATTTTAAATGTTGACTGCTTGAAATAAACTATGGTTATTTTTCAAAATTTTAATCTCATATTTGGACATTTTATACACAATATAGAATCGTAAATAAATACAAAATTTCATAAGAATTGGAAAAAAAAATTTTAAATGCGTAAAAAGTTCCAAAGGGGACCCCTTTTGAATCGAAATTAACATACAAATCCCTATAGGAAATTAACATTGTTTCTATGCGAAGATAAGGTGGAAAGGGAATTTAAAAAGAGTAGAGACAGGCGATAATGTTTGCAAGTGAGAGAGAGACATATATGTTTTCTTTGAAACAATTAAAGACACAAATAAATTTTAAAAAAATGGGAATTTAAATAATAATTGATTTTTAATCTAATAAAAAGAAAAAGATTTAAATTCCGTTACCATGGCAACCATTTCTATCTTTCCTATGAAGAACAAGAGTAAAGTGGTCTCCAGAAGATTTCAACGGCAAAATGAGAATATACATTTTAAAGAGCATCTAAAAAATAATTGATTTTTGAATTTTAAAAAAAATCCTTGGAGGGAATTTTGAGAAAATCGAAAAAAACTGAAAAAGTACATCAGTAAAGTACTAGTACTTTTTGGCCGATTTTGTTCAAAAGCTTATTTTGAGCGTGTGGGAAGGTACCTAAGTTAAATATAAAATTTCAATCCGGTAGCTCAATTCCTTCATGCTAAAAATCTGTCCACACATACAGACGCACACACACACATACATACACACACACACACAGACCAATTTGCGGGACCCACTTTTTTGAACTCAGGGGACCTCAAAACATGTATATCCATCAAAATCTCGACATCGAATTTTTGACATGATCGCAATACTTTCTCTCCTATATATTTCATATATAGGCTAAGAGAAAGTTAAAAAAAAATGCTTCAAATGTATTAAATGAAAAGTTTTACATATATTTTTACTTTCTCTTATCTCCATATATGTTAATATATAAAGAGAGAAAGTATTGGATTCATGTCAAAAATTCGATGTAGAGATTTTGATAGAAAGTCACACCAGATTTTTTTTCTTGTGTCTAAATAAGGAAGAACACCGTGCCAGCTAGATTATGATTAACATTATTTGTGGCCTTCCAAGGTAATTAATATTCAAGAATAATAATCCGAATTCCTTTTAACTAGGCATATGAATAATCTTTTTAGAAATGATGTTTGCATAACTATAAGGCGCACTTGGTGAGTGCTGCCTCTCGTGTCGCATTTGTTAACTATTTTCACTGCTTGATGTTCCTATTGAGAAAAGGTTTTTTTTATTTAAGGTCTTTTTCGACATCTATGGCCTTTTAGACCCCGTTCCTTTTTAAATTGAATGGTAGCCTTAAATTTTTGTCGCATGGAACGGGATGCGAAGCCCGCGACCCTTGGTACAAATGGCCACCACGCTAACCACTACACCAAGGCCCGGGGGTCTTTAAGAAAAATGTTCACTTCCCCAACTCATCTCCCTTGCCTCCTTTTTTTTCTATTCAACAATTTTAGATAAAAAAAAAAAATACTAGACAAGGGGGCTTCGCCCTCCTGGACCCCCCTAGCTGGCTCGGGCCCGCCTGCTGCGAACCCTCGCCTTTTCTTCATTATGAAAAGAAAATTATTATTACTACTATTCACTTTTTTTTTAAACACTCACACTTTTTTCCCATTCACACTCACATTCACACATACATACACACAGTCTTTTCGGCAACTTAGGCCATATAAGACTTTTTACGATAACCGTTATTATGAATATTTGGTATCCAAATGGCTTAAATAAAATCATCGGACTGCTTGGGATCCGAACTCCCGACCCTTGGTATTCAAGACAGGCGCGCTACCAACTATGCGAAGCCCGAGGGCTGCTTGAGAATTTGTTTACATTCATAGAATATACAAATGCAAATAATACATAAATATTTCTCTATATATTTCATATGGGAGAATTCGTAACTTTAGGAATTAATAACTCAAAAAATTATAGGAATTTCGCAACCCGAGTATTTTTCCTGAACTCTCCATAACGTCCTCTATAAGACGTAAAATTTTGTTTCAAAATTCCAACGGGAAGTTGGTCAAACAGAGCGTGACAGACGGACAGACGGACACTCCACTATTATCTATATAGATTTTAATTTCTCCGCTGATAAATTCTACCTCATTTTATTGATTTATTTCGAGAAAAGCGAAAAGTTTACCTGAGCTGGAGCGGCAGATAAGCCAACAGCAACGCCAGCAAAGATTCTCCCAATGAGAAGGCAAATATGATCAGTGGCGAAACCAATAAGAAGCCACCCAAGTATGAAAGGAATGACAGTTGACTGCAAAGTTCTTTTTCTTCCCAATTTCTCCAGAAGAATGCCGCTTAGTAAAGCCCCCACTGGCGTTGACAAACTGTGAACACTTGCTGGAAAAAAAAAACAAGAGAGTTAGACTATATTAAAAAAAAAAAAAACAAGATTTGAAGTGCTGTGAAGTGAAATTTCCACTTTTAAAAATAGGCTTATATAATTGTATTCTGAAGAAGACATGAATAGACGGACGAAACGTTAATTAAAGTAAAGATTTTATATTTATTTGCAACGTCAATCAAGGTGATTCACTATTAAATATTCAGTCAATACCTGCTGTATTTTTCTACAAAACTTACCTGGTGAATCTATATTTATATTAATTCATCATTTGCTATTTGGATGTCGTGTCAGTAAAAAACGTTTTGTGATAAGTTTTTGTTATTGTACACACCATAGAATGCTACTAACGAATGAATACATGTACAAACATGAAATTAATTTTAAGTACCGATTAACCTGTACTAAATTTTGACAATTTTGCTTGCCCTGAGGATGGGTGCGACTTGCACCCGAAACGTCGGCTAAGAAATATAAAGTTTTTTATTTAACCTGGGCCCTATTTCATAAAGCTGACAATGACAGGTGACAGGTGACAATTTGTCAATTTGTCGAATACCTGTTTCATAAAAATCGCTCTTGACTTAATTGTCAAGTAAAAAAATGACATTTTTGTAAAATTGTCATGTCATTTTTGGTTTCATAAAATTTCTAGGCTGATAGGTGAATTTTGACAATTTGTCACGAATAATTTGTCACTTTTTGTTTTTGAAACGAGAATTGTCGGGACAATTTTTTGTTAGTTGACAATTGTAAAAAAATTCTGACAGGCATTAAAAGCTGTGTCGTATAGGCCTAACCTAGAATATATTCACATTTATTCAGGGGCGCCGGAACGAATTTTAATCAGGGGGGGGGGGGCAAAAAAATTTTTTTTAGAAAATTAAAATAATTTAATATGTTTAAATAGTATAAAACAAAAACAAATCTACTATAAAACTTTAAAAATTTTAAATAAAATCCAAATTTTAATAAAATTAAAATTTTAAAAAATTTGCTAGGGATTTTATCAAAAATTTTTGGAAAAAATTTGGAAAAAAATGAATTTCTTACTCTTTTAATTTTTTTTATTTTAGAAGATTTTATTTTTCAAAAGTAAAAATATATCATTTTTAAAAATAAATGAAATAAAAAAAAGAAATTTTGCCCCCCTCTGCCCCCCCCCCCCCCAGTTCCGGCGCCTATGCATTTATTTACATCGAATTGATTAAAAGGAAATAATTAATAATAATTAAAGTTATATCATATAATATTTAAAAAAAATAATCTAATTTGCAACAATGCTTTGTTTATTTGGTAATATAATATTTAATTAAAATATTTATATGAGCCTGAATTAAATATGATGTCGATTATTTTTTTTCTATGAAAGGTAACTTTTTCATTTTTTTCTCTCTCCATTCTTTTTGTTAGACAAAAATAGAGGTGGCAAAGACAATTTGATTCAGATTTATATAAAAATAACGAAAATATAGAAGAAATATGAAGGTAACATTAACCTATATATATTTTATTTATTCAAAAACTAGGCCTATATTTAAAACAAATATTAAAGCAACTTAAGGAACTTAAAGAATTCTCGGTTGGGGATTCGAATATAATTTAAAACAACTTGCAGTGGTCCCGAATTTGCCGGGTACTGATCGGTTAAGATTCAGCCTGTTTAGAAAAAAAATTTTTTTTAAACAACTAGAGAACTTTCTCGGCTTCGGCTCGGTTAGTTTCGGTCCAATTGGACATTACTTAAAAAATAAAAATGAGCAGCCAAGGGCTGGGTAGAAGTAAGTAAAAAGTGACAAATTTGTTTTAACTGACAATTTTTTTATGAAACGTGTTGACAATCGTTGTAATTTAACTGCATTTTAGCAGTTGACAATAAAATAATTATCATAGTGTAAGCTTGTAAATTTTTGAAAATTGTCGCATTGTCAGTCTTTATGAAATAGGGCCCTGGCTGCTATTCCCGAGAAGTCTCCCGTTTTTTTTTCCCAATTATATTTATATATTTTGTTTTGCCTATCCTGCAATACTGACCTATATTTATTAATTATTTATTTATGAACTTTTAGGGATTTCTAAAAATTGACCCCCCTCTCCTCAATTGTAAGATCAAAGATAATTTAATCTTGTTAAATTGTCTAAAATGATAGCCTACGAGTGATATTATTTTTCTATTTTTTATTTATTTATAGATTTTGTATACTCCTTGCTTTTTATTACTTCCCAGACTCATTGTCGCCTTCCCCTCCTCCGGCCGCCTTCCCCTCCTCCGGCGCCCTTTCACTCCGTCGACTCCTTTAGATGAGTTAGTGTTGGTCTCCCTGTCGGAAGCATTGATGCCTCTCTCTCTTCGATTACTTATACAGGTAATTATTTACGTTTATTTTGTTTGTATATTGGTTTGATTTCTATACTCATTAACTAAAATATTCAAGAAAGGGATATTTTAACTAACATCATTTTTTTTAAATAATATCAATAAAAATGGAATATTTATTATTGAGTATACAATGGCTTAAATGAATTAGGTGATGCTTTAATAAATTAATTTCTTATCTAAAAAAATTATTATATCAAGATAAAATTTCTCATTTGCAATACAAACCATTTACGAAAAAACTGGCGTGACTGGTCGCTCTTACCTTTGATAATTGATCGTTGTGTTCTGTGCTTGTAACACCAGATTTTTTGTGTCGACATATATTTAGTTTCCGCTGAGATATTAAAATTCAAGAGTATGAGAAAATATTTATATTTTGTTACCATGGCAACCATTTCTCCTCTTTCCTATGAAGTAATCGAGTAAAGTGTGATTCAAAAGATTTCAAGGGCAAAAAGAGAATATACTTTTTAAAGGGCATCTAAAAAATAATTGATTTTTGAATTTTAATCAAAATCGTTGAACCGAATTTTGAAAAGCGAAAGCGTGGAAGCCCTGGTTCGACTCCAGGGGTTTTTTTTGCCCAATTTTAATGGCAATGAACAGTCTAATTGAGCATTGATTGAAAAAATTCCATCCTTTTCAAATGAGGCTCTACCTAGTTAAAATATATTTGTTAATTAAACAAATTCAATAAATATTTTGAAAATAAATAAAAGGAAAAATTAAGACTTGATTTAAATAATTTTCTTTAGAAATATGATAAAACTTTTTTTTGGGTGTTTATTACATTTAAATTTTTTTTTTTTATTACCGATCGGAAACCATTTGGCCAAATTTTTATTTTAAATACGTTGAAAGTATTTTATTTATTTTGAATTGATTTTCAGTGACTTTCATATTTTTTTTTTTTTTTTTTTGGAAACCAATTTAAAAGATTTTTGTCGTTTTGGGAGAATGAGGGGAGGACTGACCTTCTTTTGAATATTTATTATGAAATCTTTTGAATTATATTTGATATATCAATAAATTTAAATGAAGCCTAAATGAACTCAGATGGCAAAACAAATTGAAAGAAAAAAAAATTTATAAAACACCCAAATAAAATTTTAAATTTTATATAATAATATTTTTATAACCGATATTTTTCTCTTCTTGTTATAGAACTACTAGACACTGGAGTTCCAAAACATGTGCAGTCCACCTCGGTCCTGGTTCTTGTCCAACGTCAGAGATTTTTGTTACGGCACTCTATCAAGGTAGGATGCAACATTACTGGTTTATGAGAATAAAGAAATTGAAATAATTTTTTTTTTAATTTATTTCAATTGAAATTCAAACCAAATGAATACAAAAATAAGAGAAAGTAAAAACGAGATTATTTTTTCTAACTTTAAATAATGTTAGATTATAGAAAAAATATTTTTTTTAATGGGAATCTTTATTATTTTTCTAAAGAGAGAGAGAGAGAGAGATAGAAAGGCTCTCTCAGTGGAATGGTAGACAGGTCAGCAGGCGCAGGTGTTTGTGTTTCTATACTCTATTTATCTTCAAGTGAATTATAATATAACTTCCCCGAACTTGTCAGTCAACCCCTTTGAATGTTTTATAAAAGGTAAATTAATACTTCTTTTTTTTATTGAGGAAAAATGATGAAAAAAATAAGATTAATATTTTTTTTTTTTTTTTTTTTTAATTTATTCACATAGTTAGAACTCAAAAATAAATATTTTATAGTTGTCACCAAGGTTAGAAAAAAATAAGAGAAGAGGGTTCAAGAGTATTTAATACAAAATCTTATTTTTACTTTCTCTTACCTATATATATGGACCCTGTTATGCAATGGTGTGTCAAAGACCAAACATCGAGTTTTGAGAAAATCAACATTAAAGTTTTTTGTTTACATTGGATTATACATAATTATATAATTAAGTAACATTAAATATACATTTTTTTACGACATATTTCATAAAAAATACTATTAATTAAAGCATTTGAAACAATATTCCGTGCTTAATTCAATTTTGAATTTTTTAGTCTTTGACACACCATTGCATAACAGGGTCATATATGGACCCTGTTATGCAATGGTGTGTCAAAGACCAAAAAAAATCAAAATTGAGTTAAGCACGGAATATTGTTTCAAATGCTTTAATAAATAGTATTTTTTATGAAATATGTCCTAAAAAAATTTATATTTTATGTTACTTGCACAAATGACAAGAAAAATTATATATAATCCAATGTAAACAAAAAACTTTATTGTTGATTTTCTCAAAACTATATGTTTGGTCTTTGACACACCATTGCATAACAGGGTCCATATAATTGTTATATATAGAGAAAGTATTGGATTCATGTCAAAAATTCGATGTCGAATGATGGATATACACGTTTTGAGGTCCACTGAGTCAAAAAAAAGTAGTTTTCGCAACATTGTCTGTCTGTCTATCTGTCTATATCCAATTTTAAGCATGAAGAAATTGAGCTAGGGGGTGAAATTTGATATTTAAGTTAGACAGCGGAGCGTGAAAATAAGATTTTGAATAAAATCGGCCAAAGAGTACTAGTACTTTACTGATGTACTTTTTCGAGACATCTATCCTTTTATTAAGCTCTTATTTTTAGATAATAACTCATCTAATCCTAATTCTATACAGGCAGTATATTTATTAATGGATGAAAAAAGATTATCTCTTTCCATTTCAACAAATATTTAATTTTATAAGCTCCAATATTTAAACCAAATGGACAGGAAGAATTAAGGATTATTTACTGGTTGGAAAAATGTTCACTCTATTTTATTTAAGGTTTATTTAGGATTAGGCTTAGCTAAAACTTTATTAGACGGAGAAATGAACCTACAAAAATTATTTCGAAAACATATTTACAGAAATTATTTCATTATCTTTATGATAACTACTATGGAACCATATTTTATTTATAACAATGTTTAGCGGGGTTAAATTTGAAACGAACATTCTTTAAATTTTAATGACGGCTCTATTCTCTAGGGGTGGCGGTTAATATTGATATTGACTCTACCTATGAAAATGTCGAAGGTTTGATAAAATTCTTAATTGCTACTAAATTTCAACCTAGATTAAGTAAAGCTGATGAAGGCAGTCAAAATGAATTCCCCTAGAAGAAATAGTTGGCAAATAATAAAGATTGAAAAATCTGAAGCGAACGCCCCACACACACAACTTTCTCTTACCTCGCGTAATGTGTAAGTGGTGTTCTGTGTCTGTCACACCAGACATATATATATTTAGTATCCGGCACTACTGATGATGTAAAATTTATATGTCGAAATTTGATCGAAATACACTTTGAGGTCCCCGGAGCCAACAAAAGGGTTCCGCAAAATGTTTTGTCTGTCTGTGATCAAAAATAAAGTATAAAGCCCCACTGAGACACGAAAATAAATTTTTAAACAAAATTGGCCAAAAAGTAGCCTACTAGTACTTCACTGATTTACTTTTTAGTTTTTTTTTTTTTTTTTTTTTTTTTGCTTTAAGTGAAAGGCATCAGCGAATTCAGTACTTTTGGCAGGGAAAATACTATGCTCCTTTCCCTTTATTAGCCTAAAAGAGATGGCGGTAAGCCAATTTGATCGAAATATATGCCAAAATTAACGAAAATTTTGAAGAAATACGAAGGCCACATTAAGCATTAAAAAATGCTATTATTACTTACTTTTTTTGGCTTTTTCTTTCTCCATAGTAATTTAGATGACAAAAATCTTGCGCCTGACCTATTCTGATTGAGACAGTGGCGGATCCAGAGGTGTTTCTCGGGGGGGGGGTAATCTGGAGTGACTGGTCGCACAGCACACACTTTTTTCTTAATTTCTGTAATTTAAAGGCGCATTCTGTACTTGTTTGCCAGAATATATAAATCAAATTTTTAAGGATTAATTTTTAAAATTTTACATTAAAAATACATTTTTTTTCGGAAAAAAGTATTTTTTTCAAATCTCAGGGGGTAATTACCCCCTTTACCCCCCCCCCCCTTTGTATCCGCCCTTGGATTGAGATAACTAGAGAAATTAATTAAATAGAGTTGATTAATAATTTTAATGATAATTGTTTATTTTTAAAAATAATGAACTATAAAGGAGCTAACTTCATGTTGAATTAATAGTATTCACTGAATTTTTTTTTCGAAAAAGTTTGCTACACTTAAAAATCATCTTTTTTAGCCACAAATATTATTTTGAACTCCCTATATAGGCTATTTCAAGATACAGGGATCCGAAGTCAGCATTCAGGGATTTGGAAGCGGTTCGAGACCTTCGATTAATTAATGTCAGTTCTGTTTTAGATTAAAAAATGTTCATCCAGAATATTTTAAAGAACTTGAAGAGATTCCTTGTGTATAAGACTTAGGATAACCGTTATTAATTAATATATCTATTTGGGGTCCAGGCATTCTTATTTAAGCTATTTATCATAATGATGGTTCTCTTATATTTATAAAAAATTGTTTGTTTTGTTGTATAATGTTTTTTGTAAGATATATTGTAAAAAGAGGGGCCTGAATGACCAAGGTCAAAGGCCGAAAAATAAATGAAAAAAAAATTTTTTTTTTTTTTTTATTATTATCATGAAGCTCCTTTATTGTTCATTATTAAAAAAAAAAAAAAAAACAATTATCATTAAAATTATTTTTTCAACTCTATTTCATTAATTTCTCTAGTTATCTCAATCAGAATAGGTCAGGCGAAAGATTTTAGTCATCTAAATTACAATGGAGAAAGAAAAAACCAAAAAAAGTAAGTAATAATACATTTTTTAATGCTTGATGTGGCCTTAGTATTTCTTCAAAATTTTCGTTATTTTTTACATATATCTCGATCAAATTGGCTTACCACTGCCACCACCTCTTTTAGGCTAATAAAGGGAAATGAGGGAGTATTATATCGACACAAAAAATCACAAAAAATGACAAGCACAAAACACTACTTTCAATTATCGAAGGTAAGAGAAAGTTGTTTGTGCGACCAGACACACCAGATTTTTTAATTTGCCATTATAAAGAAATTATATTTTAAAATATTTACCTCTATTCATTCAGATAATTAATTATTAAAGAAGAAAATTGGGGGGGGTATTTTTAAATATGCCTACTTGCTTAGCTTCAAATGAGAAATTAAAAAATAGTCCCTTTGTGCTCCACACACACACACACACACACGTATATGATTTTCACACAAACAGTAGTATATATAGATACACTTTTCTACAAGTTTTGATTCTTGTTTCGGCAGGTCCAGAGCGGCTTCAAACCTGAATATCCTTTCCGCATTGGTTTAGTAAGCCGAGAGAGGCAACCCAGTTAAAAGCTCCGTCTCTTCGCTGGCCGACTTAATTCCAGAACTCCTTTATTTGGTGAGTAATTAATCAAATTTTTACAATTCTAATTCAATTTTAAATTATAAATATGCTGATATATAAATATTAGAGCTAATTAATCATGAAATGATTTCATTTCTTGCAAAACACATTTACTATAGTTATGGTTATCATAATTTATTGAGGCCCGATCCGGATAGACCACTTCCGCGAGATCTGCGGGGTATGAAAAAATCTTTGAAAATTAGGCACTGAAATCTGTGTTTTTAGCTCTCTTGAGACTTGAAAAATATTATCGAACTTAGCTTGATTTATAAGCTCTTTAAAATTAAAAAAATAAGTATTTTGGGGTTAATAAATTACAAATTTATTATAATTATTTTTAATAATATAATTGTTTCCAATAAAATACTTGACTTGTCTGTTTCCGTACCTTAGAATACACGTTGGTTAGTGTATGTAAGTCGATTATTACACTGGGCCAATCAGAGCATAGGGTCTTAATTCTCACCTCAAACTACTGTATAATAACAAAAAAATTATTT
This sequence comes from Euborellia annulipes, assembly GCA_023213315.1. Classification (NCBI taxonomy): domain Eukaryota; kingdom Metazoa; phylum Arthropoda; class Insecta; order Dermaptera; family Anisolabididae; genus Euborellia; species Euborellia annulipes. The sequence goes on from JAKCPI010030390.1 coordinate 54,079, forward strand.
TTCTGGTCAATTATTTTTATTGGGATACAAGCAACGTTTCGATCCTACTTTTGAATCTTCTTTAGGCTTGTTTAATCAGAAGTTAATAGATTGTTCCTCATCTGGCTTAAAATAAAATGCCCTAAAGCTCCCCGGAGACGATCAATAAAATTGACAATATCAATTGTAGGTTTCAATTGATCGTCTCTGGGCCACATAACTGAGAGGAAGAAAGAGCAATCAATATCAGAATTTTATGCCAAAAAAGAAACAAACTATAAACTTTTTTTGATTGAACAACGAACAAGCCCGGGTTGAAACCCCGTTAGTGTACAAATAAATATAATTGGCATGGGCGTAACTAGAGGGGTCCCGGGGAGGAGGGGGGTTGCCCCCCAGAAGGTTTATGGCCGCTCCCCCCAGAAAGCTCCCCGGCCCATGAAAAATTGAGTCAATATGGGGTCTTCCAGGCCCCCAGCCAAATTTCCTAGTTACGCCTTTGATAATTGGACCGAAAAAGCTCTTATAAAAATCTTCTTCTCTTCTTTATATGGCTTGGACAATAGTCCGTTTGGCCAGCTTACATTATAAAAATCAGAATGTCGATATTTTATAAGAACCAATGTGAAAATTTTACTGGTATAGGCCAGACATACTTGAAAGAAATGACACATTTTTTTTAGCCTAATTTAAAAAAATTCAATTTATATATCGAGTATAAAAAAGTGTTTTTTTTCTCTTTCCCTTCTAAAGAGAGGTTAGTAATTTTAAAGTAAAGCAATCTTATAATATAGCTCCCCCCACCCCATACCCACTCTTTCTTATCTGTTAAGTTAAATCGAAAATTTATATTCAACATGTTAAATCCATATAAAATTTATATAGATTCTTTCTAATATCAAGTTTTTCTATTTTTAGTACCCTATAATTTTTTTTTTTTTTTTCTAAAAAGAGAACAATAATATAAAATTTAAATTTCGAACGAAAGAAATAGAACGTTTATGATTGATTGATTGGATCCACATTTAATATGTAGATTACAGATAATAATGATGAAGGACAAAACCTTTATTATCATATTTAATTTGTTTTATTTTATTTCGGTTAATTCAACTACAGTAGATAGCGAATAGCGACCCCAGTGGCGCACTCACACAGTTGAGCCTGGCGTCCCCTCCCGGGGGGGGGGCCTTCCTCGGTACGCCACTGAGTGACTCCCGAGTTCATTTTCAATAGCAAGACTATTATTTACTTTTGTAATTTTATCAAAGCAATGCATTCTAAGTAAAGTGTATTTCAAACATTTTTCACGAAAAATTTTACTGATATTCTTTTTAAAGAGCATCTAAAAAAAAACAGTTGACTTTTGAATTTTAATCAAAGTCGTTAGATCCACTTTTGAGAAAATTGTCAATTGACACCACCAATTTTTTTTTTTAGACAGAGGAACAAACCTATCGATACTTAAATTTTATTTCAAATAAATGACAGTTTGATAAAAAGCAAAAGATTTAATTTGGGAGATAAATTATCGTTTATATAGACAGCGAGAGAAATTGAATATTTTTTAAAATTTATTTTTATTCCCCAAAGCAGAAAAGCATCTCTGATTATAAACTTTTCATATACAAACTGGTTTATGATAAAAAGCAAAAAGTTGTATTGCATTTAGGTCAATCCTTTTTTACCCTATATATAAAATGTTTAGGCTCCCCTTGGGGCTGATGGTCACAATGGAAGTTTGTTGTCGTTTCAAAATATAGGCCATAGAGGAATTTGAGTTCCCCCCCCTCCTTCTCCAACGTAATGGAATAATCGTGCGTCCCGTCGTGTCCTCAATCAGCTTTCTGCTGTTTAAGCTAAAATTATGACATCATTAGTATAAAAAAAAAATTGAAAATGAAATATTCATCTTTCTTCTCACTGATATAGATACAAGGGATGTGTTGTAGTTGCGTAGGGCCGGAGCCTAGAAGGTCGGATTTATCTTATCTCCCTCTCTCTTTGCTGTTCATATCAATTAACTATTTCAAGATAACATTAGTCTCTTCGCAATTTTCAAAATCCCTGTGTATTCTATATTTTCAGTGAGGAGAGAGGAGTAAAAAAGATGAATATTTACATTTTCAATTTTTATTTTCCATATAATGACGTCATAATTTTAGCTTAAACAACAGAAAGTTGTGTTGCTTATCACACCAGATTTTTTTTGTCAAGATATAATATTTAGTTTCCGCCGATATATTATAAATGAAGATATATTTTTATTTTGTTAAAAAACATTCACTCTTTCTTCTCATTCACACAATCGGCAACTTAGGCCATTTAAGACTTTGACGATAACCGTTATATTATTAATATATATATTTGGGGTCCAGGCATTTCTATTTAAGTCATTTGGTATCCAAATGCCTTAAATAAAATCATCGGACTGCCTGGGGTCCGAACCCGCGATGTTCGGTATAGAAGGTAGGCACGCTACCAACTACTCCAAGCCCCGTGGGCCTAAATGAAGATATAAAATTTATATTTTGTTACCATGGCAACCATTTCTCTTATCTTTCCAATGAAGTACAAGAGTAAAGTGTGATTCAATTCATTTTATAATACAAATCCGGAAAAAAAATTACAAAAAAAAGCTCGAATGAGATTCAAATACCAAAAAAACAAACAAAAAAGGTCGAACGAAAAACGGCACTCCAGTTGAGCTTCGCCCCCCCCCCCCCCCCCGCCCTCAAAGACAGCTAGGGTTTTTTTTCTTTTTTATTAATCTCACCCTCACGGTAAAAACTTAATAACAATGACATCTCTCTCTCCCAATACCATTGGCTTATTAGATATGCATTCCAGTGAAATGACAATCAATTTAATTGATATTAAATGATATTTTATATTGTTCAGTTATCATTGGAATTAGGTAAAGAGAGATGTCATTTCAATATGGATGCAAATATTGTAAATAACATTATATAAAGAGTTAGTCTCTTTGACTGGAATTGAAGCATAATAATCGAATAACACAAGAGCCGAGACAGAGGGAGGAATTCTTCTTATTTCAACAAAAGGATTTATTCCTGGAAATTAAAATAATGGATGTTGTTACATTTAATAATTATTCTCTAGAAGAGAAAATACTTTAAGTCCCATTTACCCAGGTCTTTTGTCTTTTATATAAGAGATTACCCTTGCTAATAATAATCCCCGCGGTTATTTTGTTAAAAACTATTATTTATCTTTTTTTTTTTTTTTTGTATAAATAATCCAAAATTCTTTTGAGTGACGTTTCCTCTCTTTTAATAATAATTCACCTCTTGAATGATATTTCCTTTAACAATTTTATAAAACCTATATTTAAATTAATAAATGTGGGTAAGAAGGGATCTGAGGCTTTCGGATCGGATTGCAACTGTCACTTTTCAATCTTGGCACCCTTTGTAATGGCCTTAGGCGTAGATACATGTATATATATTCAATATAAGGCGACGGCTAGGGAAAAAAATAATCGATTATCGATTATTTCGATTATGGGAAAAATAATCGATTATAAAAATTGGTTAGCCTATACCTTTTTTTCTCAGGTAAAAAATTCCATTTTCCCTCTCGCAAAAATCATTTGACCTTTTTTTTTTGAAAATTTTTCCCATTTTTCCTTTTGCTTTTTTCGTAAAATTTTCATATTTTCCCTCTCGTAAAAATCAATTGACCTTGTTTTTTTACCATACGAGTCTCATCCCATCTTTTCAAGCGCATGTTCGCTGAAAATAATCGATTAATCGATTTTTTTTTTTAAATAATCGTTTATTTTTTAAGGAAATAATCGAAGAATAATCGATTAATCGATTATTTTGTGCAGCCCTAGTGAGGGCACAGGGGCGATAATGACAGAGTTGTTAAAAAAAAAAACACTTTTTTTAGATTTTGACCAGGACACTGGTCACACAAGATTTTTTTTGTGTTTGGATATATTTGGTTTCCGACAGTATATTAAAAAAAAACCCTTGAAATCAAATTCCCATTTTACTACGGAAAAAAAATAAAACCCTCATAGTGCGGAATTAAAATCAAGCAAATGGTCACTCAATAAAAACCCCTGGTCAAAATTGGATTAAAACTAGAACGGTTAAAAGCGGTTTAAACCAGTGTTTAAAGTTGCATTTATGCTTCCCTCCATGGGCGTACCCAGCGAGGGGCAGGGGGGCAGCTGCCCCCCCCCCTAGAAGCAACAAAAAAAAAATTAAATGCTTATAAAGTGATGAAACCAAAATTGGTGGTTGGCGACGGGGAATGATTCTTTTTGTTAGAACTCGAGGGTCTTTAGGCCTTTAATTCGAAGGCTTTTTCCCTCTATATAAAAAATAGCTATGTCACAATCTGGACGACCATGATCTGACCATGCCCCCCCCCCCCTAGATTTGATCCTGGGTACGCCCATGCTTCCCTCGTGAATGATTTAGTAATTTGAAAATCGAGCTAAAGCGAACATTAAAATCTGAGTCCTGTAGAGATAATTCTTTATTATATTAATAAATATGTCTTCACTTGAATATTTTCTTTTCTTCTCGTCTAACTATGAGATATCGCATGATAGAGGAAGAATAATTTTACCCACAAAATTCCAAACATGATGAAATTTGAGTGTTAAGGGGGAGTGGCCTCTAAATTTATCTCTCAAATAACTTATAAATTCTTTAATTATAAGATTTAAGGCTGGTAAAATTTTTATCAGGAATGAAAGTTTAAAAGAAAAATGGAACCAAGAAAGAATATATATTCAATAGCTGACGTATATGTATTATATTATACTGAAAACTAACAGCTCCGAAGATGGCTTTAACGAAGGCCGAAACGTCAGCTGTTAAATAGTCTATAGATTTTTTAAAAGAAAAAATCCTGGCTGCACTTTTCTTTATTCATTCTTGATATGAATTTTTTTAATGCAATTTTTTTATGAATTAAATTTTAATTCATACATAAGTTATACCAGTAATTATAAACTTATATCTCGAGACTGCGCAAATAGTTTCTACGTCAAAAAATCACGTTGCTTAAGATGAAAATCAAAAATTAACTGATTTCTACGATTAAGCACGATTTTCTTTTTAGGAGTGTTTCGATTTTTAGTTCCCTTTAAGTCCGGGGCTTTTTTTAATTCAATCCGGCCCACACCAAATCACCTGTCCATCCATTTTCATTCACTTTAATTACGTGGCTTTTTAAATTTTATTATAGTTTCGATTTTATCTTCTAAAGTGCCTTTAGTTTTTATGCTTTGACTTTATGGATCAAATAAAAATCAATTCCATTATCTTACATGGGCAAAATGAATTACGTTACGTTCTCTTATATCAATAACTTGAGATCTTTTTAAAGGACATTAGCCATGTGGTATAGGAGCAATGCGATGGTCATTTTTAGTCAATTTATTTCAAATAGGAAATTTATATTTATTGAAATGTGGATATAGTATAAAGAAAAAAAATAAACTCGCTTCTTTTGAGCAAATACAATTTTTTACTAGATTAAATAAAGGAGGAAAATGTTTATTTTTTATTATTACTAGGCCCTGGCGGGCGGCGTCTCGGGATATGATTAGTAGTTGTCGCTATAGAAATGTATTCAGGGGCTGAGGATAAGGAGGTATGGGAGGGGGGGGCAAATTCAAGGACCAGTTGACAAATTTAACTTACAGGAGTGTAATCTTTTTTATATATATATAATAGCGGAGTGTCCGTTTGTCCGTCTGTCACGCTTTGTTTAACCAACTTTCCGTAGGATTCAGTAGTTTGCTTGTAGCTGGGAATCGTAGATGAGGGCGTATCCCTCGTATTTCATTAAAAGAATAATAAATGAAGCTAGAGCAAAAAATGGGAACACCCTATACACAAATACCCAGTGAGAACTTGGCTGATAAAGAGGAGAAAATATACATGTCTTTTCCCTATATAAGTTGGGCCTCTGAAAAAATGAAAAAAAAAAGACACACTGGTATCCAGGCCAAGGGCGGATACAAGGGGGGGGGGTAAAGGGGGTAATTACCCCCCCCCCCGAGAAACACCTCTGGATCCGCCACTGGTCCAGGCACGAAGCTCATGCACTCAATTGTTCTCAAATATATTTTTACAAAATTGACAATCTCTCTCATAAAATGTTATAATGGTCAAAGCCATATGAGCATTTTCTCCTGGCCAACCCCCTCTTTCTCTTTATCTGGACCCGCAGAATTTTTATCCCCACGAATATTCAAGTGAAAATTAAATAATCTTTAATTATTTAATTTTCATTTATTTTTTTTTTGTTTTTATACAAATAATTTAATAATTTATTTAATAAATTATTTAATCCGGTCAACAATCCCAATTAAGGGTTAATTATCTTTAATTTCAATTATTGTTAAAATATTAATATTATTAATTAATTAGAGATAAAATAATAAATAATTGAATTAATTGTCTACCAGCCTTCAAGGCAGACACATCGCCTCCCCAAATAGGCCTTGTTTTTCTACAGTATATAAAAGTTTCTTATGAGGCTATGCCTCCCCCAAGCACCCTGATAGTGGGGTAACTCGCCTCAATCCTCCCCCTGGACCATTATCCAGAGGAGGATGCTATGCATCTCAAATGAATCCTGGTGGCTCTCAATGCGACTACCACTGGCCATGGCCCTTGAAAAGAGCCAGTATGAGTTCTTCCTGGACCAACTGGAGGCTGCGACTCCAATCAACCATCATCTACAGATGAGTCAATTCTTATGTTTTCCCCCGTCCCCCTTCCCCCTTAATTAACGTAAACTAAACTTGCTTATAATAAATTATAAACTGCAATCTTTTTTTCTAAACATAATTTATTAAACAATTATTTTTAATTATTATGAATATAATATATTTAAATTATTACAACAATTATATAATAATAAACAAGGCTTTTGTGTCACATAGGAGCGAAGAGCAGATACTCATATACAACCCCATCTTACCGGCGTTGTTGCGGAGCCAACGTCCGGCAAATTAATTAAATTATATTGTAATTAAACACAAATTAAAGAAACTTTGTTAACCAATTTTGTCTATATTTATTGATGTTTCCATATTTAAGCGTCTTTGCACGTTATAATGTGTGTAAAAAATATCAACATGATTGAATAATTTTAATATTGGCACATTGGCAAACTTACACATTTTCCCAGAGAAATTACCATCGATCATTAAATGTTTTGTTTCTCTGGGCACCCATCCGGTGATCACCGGCTCTAAGTCTTGCTTAACTTTATCTATTTTGGTGATTGTTTTCCTTCATCCTGATGCTTTTGATTTTATTAATAGTTGAAGCTAGGAAATATTTAATTTATTTAAGGGGATGTTAGAGGGTGGAATTATTTAAGAGAGAACTTGAAATATTTTAAATTGTCTTTTGATATTTTTTTTAAATTTTTTCCATCTATAAATAATATTAGATTTAGAGTAAAAATTACTTTTTTTATTCTTTATTCAAATGGGAATTGTAATATTTATTTATTTTTCTCTTTACAGAGAGAGTGACTCACAGTCAGTCGAGTTCTAGCCTGGCCAGGCGTTGCGTCTTTCTTACTATAATAGTGCGTGAATTTATCTTAAAGTGAATAATAATACAATTCACTCTGACCATTTCGACAGCCTCCTCACCCTGGAGCATCTTACTATTAAAGGTAAGTCCAAATTAATAAAAAAAATTATGACAAATTCAACTTTAAATGTATCTCCGAGTTTTTCGAATATGAAATTAATTATTAGGTATTTAATAAATGTCATCAGAGACACGGGGATGAAAGATAGGGGGAGGGGGTGGGGAATATACGAGTTACTATAAAAAAAATACTTTTTTTCTTTATTTTGACATTAAAACATTTTTAGCATACAGTATATCTTTATTAATACTTTTTATGTAGGGAGGGGTGGTATAAGGGTTGAAAATAACTTATTCTTATTAACTAAAATTTAAAATAAATACAGTAGAACCTCGATAAGTTAAAGTTCAAGGGAAACGGTTAGAAATTTGAGTTATCGAGTTTTTTACTTATCGAGAGTTGAAGTTAGAGAGGTTATTGAATATAATTTTTAACATACCGAGGTTTATTGATTTTGGGCACGTGAGTGAAAAAGGAATTTCGTTTGATCTATTTGTTTATTTAGAATAGTTTAGTTAAATATAAATTAAATTAAATTAATAGATTTATTTATTTACAAAAAAATCAGTAATTTTTTTCTGCTTCATGTATTTTTGATTTTCTGCATCAACTATTTTTTCGATGATATGTACCAGGTAAAGAAATACTTTAAGTTATAGAGGTCACCAAAATATTATTTTAAGTTATCGAGGGCTCTGCTCAAAATATTTGTTTAAGTTACAGAGGTTTTGTTCTTTAAGTAATAGAGGTTTTACGCTGTCAAGGGAAGGGAATTGAAAAAAATTTTTAAGTTACGGAGGTTTTGAACTTAGCGAGGTTTAACTTATCGAGGTTCTACTGTATTTATTAATAATAGCTAAATTTAGTGCAGGCTTTTGATTGCTTGGTAGCTATGAGGCTTTAAGACTTGACCGCCCCCCTACCCTCCCCCAAATATTAAATAAAATGGATGGGGTCAGATATAAATTTGTCAAAATTATAAAACATTACATTCCCAGTTTTTTATAATTATTATTTTTTTACTATTTTTTTATTAAACAAAAAAAAAAAAAAAAAAAAAAAAAAAATGGTATCTCCTTTGTTTTTTTACATAACAGTAAATCAGGAAAATATTATTTTTAGTCTCTCTAGATTAACTCAGTATTAATTGAATCTTTTTTTCAATTGTGGCCATATAATTTGTCTGAACTAGGTGTTTTGACTTTTTTTTAAATATTATTAATTTTGCTTTAGAAAAATTCCATTGCCCAGGACGTGAACCTCTGATGCGTAGGACAAGACGCGAAACCTCTAGCTCTGTGTTACTGCATCCTTCTAAAAATTTTTTTACACATGATCGAATTAAATATTAGAGAGGGAATTTTCGCCTCCCTTAATTTAAGACATTTATTTATTTTTTTCCCATATTTTTTTACATCAAATGACAATCTAAATATTTTTTTCATTTGATATAAATAGAAATTTTCTTTCTAATTTGAGAGAGAGAGATTCTAAAAAATGTTTTTTTTGCAGATTTGTGTTCCGCCAGTGCATTTGGGGTTTGGAGGTGAATTTAAGGACTGCAAGGAGCTTCTAGTGACCTTCACTGCCCCGAAGGGTAAGTACAGTATTTCATAGTCTAGTAATACATATACCCCCCCCCCCCCCGCCCTCTCTTACCATACATGCACACAAACGCATATAAATATTATAAAAATATGGTGTGATGGTAGCACAGCACACAACTTTCTCTTACCTTCAGTAATTGAAAGTTTTGTTCTGTGCTTGTTACACCCTCCAGATTTTTTGAGTCCACATACAGTATCACGGCAGTAGGCTTACAGGAATGACTTTTTTTTTGACCATTTTTGGAATTTTGCCATTTGTTTATATTCACATTATTTTTATTTTTACTTGTAGGATTTTGTTTTGATTTTTTTTTTCATTTTTTTCAATTAACCCAAATTGTTTTCCTATCTTCTCTTTTCTATCTATATCTTCTTCTTGCTTCGCCTGATTATTCCGGCGTTGGGGCTTCTCAAAATAATGTATCTATCTATGTATATAGAGAGATGTGACTAACAAGTGATAACAAGGCAGGGCCTAAGCTTCAGTATACACCTATCACCTATAAAGCTGAAATTTTGCATGTAGATTACGTTTATTGCGTAGGCATAATTTAAGAAGCGATTTTTTGAAATTCCAATTTTACGGGTTCCAAATCGCCATTTTTGTGAAAAGTGATTGGAAAAAAATTTGGTGTTGGCTGTGTATTCTACAGATCCGGTGGCTTTTTATCGTGACAACGTCTTTTGCTTGACTTCAAACTATTTTTACTTTATCTTACCTATATTAAAATAAATTTATATAGAGAGAAAGTATTTTTTTTTTACTCCTACTTTGTTCTTATTAACAAGTAAGAAACATGTTCATACATTTTTATAGTAACAATATATGACAGGTGTGGCCAAACTTTTATCCATTAAGAGCGACTTTTGCTTAAAAAATGAGGTTTTGTGAAAAAAATAATTGATTTTTCGTGTTTGAAGGGAGCCCAGAGTGTTATGATTTTGGAGTTAGTTAATCGGGATTTTTTAAATTATTCTATTAAAGGTTTTCTTTCTGCACAATTTGACATCACATTTACTCTGATCTCATTAGCCGTTCGGAATCTAGAGTAGTTTAAAATTTCGAAAAACGATTTCCCGCCGAGTGCTCTCATGCGGTAAAATGACGTCATATCGAAAAAAAGAAAAAAAGTTCGGGCATATTGGACCGCTCTTTTTAAAAATCTGGTGTGACTGGCGCACAGCACACAACTTTCTCTTACCTTCGGTAATCGAAAGTTGTGTTCTCTGCTTGTCACACCAGATTTTTTGTGTCGACATATATTTAGTTCCCGACAGTACGGAACATTTGAATTCAGATGTAAAATTTATAAGTATGGGAAAATATTTATATTTTGTTACCATGGCAACCATTTCTCCTATCTTCCCTATGAAATACAAGAGTAAAGTGGTCTTCAGAAGATTTCAATTGTAAAATGAGAATATATTTTAAAGAGCATCTAAAAAATAATTGATTTTTGAATTTTAAAAAAATCGTTGAGCAAATTTTGAGAAAATCGAAAAAAACTGAAAAGGTAGCCTACTTCAGTAAAGAACTAGTACTCTTTGGCCGATTTTGATTAAAAGCTTATTTTTCCGGTCCCGGGGGTGTTTAACTTATATATAAAATTTCAACCTCGTAGCTCAATTCCTTCATGCTTAAAATTGAACACACACACACACCCACACACACACCCACAGACAGACCATGTCGCGAAAACCACTTTTTTGCATTCAGGGGACCTCAAAACGTGAAGATCCATCAAAATCTCGACATCGAATTTTTGACATGAATCCAATACTTTCTCTCTATATATATATTACATATATACATAGGTAAGAGAAAGTAAAAATATATTTAGATTTAATGTAGTTTTTATGGTCAAGTAGCTATGCATGCGCAAAAAAGGACAATTTTTCGATATTTTTTTGCCTAAAAAATGAGGTTTTTCGAGAAAAAAATTTATTTTGGAGTTTATTACTCGGGATTTTTTTATTTATTCTATTAGAGGATTTCTTTCTGCACAAATTGACATCACATTTAGTCTGATCTGATTAGCCGTTCGGAATCTACAGGGGTTTATACTTTCAAAATTACTCAATCTTATATCTACTTTCAAAATTAATTTACCGCAGCGCACACATGAGATGTAAGACGTTGTCACGTCAAAAAAGATACCGCTAAATCTTTCAATATTTCTCTTTCAATGCTGTCTAGAGACAATTTGCGAGACCAAATTTTTTTAAACTCATGAATTATAAAAGCTTCAGTTTCGTTTGAAACCTCCCCCTTCCATTTTCCTGTATTTATAATTTATTAATTTCCCTGTAATATCTATTACATAGAAAATATAATAGATTAATAAGAAATGTTTTCATATATCCTATTGCTTAGTAGTTCTTAATATTTATTGAAATAATAGAAAAGATCTGCGCTTTATTCACTACCTGACTCCCCTTTTATTTAAATAATAAAATGGAATCTTCCACTCTCACCTCAAATTCTGACTATTAAAGAAATTTGGGAGACGGGAGACCTCCCCTCCACGTTCCTTTTTTTGATTATTCTATCTCTTCCCCCTCTCTCTCTCTCTCTGCAGTCGACTTCCCCCCCTCCTCACTAATCAACCAATCACGGGGCTGTATTCTTTGGCCTCTGCTTTTAAGGGCAGACAAGACGCTTGATCAGGTCAGTAGAGGGGGGACTCTTGACCTGCAATGTCTCTGTGCTCGTTTCTCTAAGGACCCCGACGCTCTCTCATTTGTCCGGCAGCCATGACGCCAGGCAGCAGCCTCCGCCGTTCTCTCTCCTTTCTCAATCGTTTTGCTTAGGTATTTCGATTCAATATTACTTTTTATTTATTTATTATTCACTTTAAACATATAATATTTATAAATAACATAAAAATTTAACAATTCCTCAATATATTTTTTGAACCATATATGATTGCATGCCATTGGTTAATGTTTTTTGCTCTCTTATTTATTGGCAATTTCACATGTGCATATTTTATTTTATCCATTTGTTTAGTCAGATTCTTGCATATAACATTTCAAACATAGTACGCTAAGGTTTCTTTTCCCTCGTTAGTCCATTTTGTCTTTAATTAATCTCTCTCGCCATCGCTAATATTATTCAAAATTACTAACTAAGGAAATGAATTGTAAAATACTGAGATGTATAATTCTTTTACTTGAAAGAGAAAGGCATTTTTCATATTCTAATCCTATAGCCTCGATCAGACTTGTTCATAGAGCTATATGAACGCCTTAAATTTGAAGGGTGGAACGTTTTAATTTTGAAATGAAATGAATGCACATTAATTTACAGTGATTTTAATTTAGCCCTTTGAGTAAAGCGTTTCGCTAGAGATTCTAGCTTCTTAATAATGTCTCTTAGATGTTAAGAAGACTTTTAAATTAAAATTATCCTCGATTTCATATTATTATAGTTCATAAGAATATTAAAATAATATTGAACATATTACTTTACTAGACAAGCAAGCACCATCATGTGTTTCCTTTGTACTAAGTCTTCGAATACTTAATCATCCCTTGATGCCTCGGTTAGGCTAGATATATCGGGTCCAATTTCTGGGATAATTTGATCCACCAGAAAATACCGAGTCGTATATTTCTTGAATAATTATACGAGTAAGCCTCCAAAACTAATTAACTGAGAAAATCGAAAACGTACATCAGTCTTTGCTCAAATGCTTAGTGTAGCTCTTTTGAGGTATTTTGTTCGTACACAAAGACCATTTAGCCAGGCTCACTTTTTTGTACTTTGAGGGGCCTCAAAAATTGTGTTTTCATCAAAATCGATTTTACATAAATTCAATACTTTCTATAAACAAAAAAATTTACATCTAATCTGGAATAAAATCTATTCAATTTATTTATTTTTTTTAAATTTTATGTTTAAAATGTGATTAAATAATCTACTGTAAGCTTATATATAAATGCCAAGTATTAGTATGTCGGTCTGTCCGTATATGATCGTCAATCAAAACTTTTTTTATTTAATAGAATTGCTAGGATTTTAATTTTTTCTTTCCACCTGCAGGTCATAACTTGTTTAATTTCTAGGCTCTTTTGCATTATATTTACATAAAAGGCTTATTGTAAAAACGTTCATTCTTTTAAATTATTCATTATCTTAATAATAAATTTATTCGTTTATTATTTATTACTTTTTATTACTAAGGTCCGACCCAAACCGAATTTCGGCCTCAATCTTACCGAATTTTCCTATACAAAATTCTTATCATTTTACCTTTTTTTTTTTTTTTAATAAATTTTTTTTCCCTCACATAGGCCTAATCACTCCTTTTTCCTTCTTGCGAAAATCATTTGACCTTTTTTTTGAGGTGCGAATCTCATTCGACGTTTTTTTTTTTTTTTTTGTCACCGAAACTTTGGTCGGTTCCTAATTATTACCTTATTAGGCTGAACGCACACCGATCGAGCAAAATCGTTTTCGAACAAAACGTCGACATCATCGAAAAAAATGTTTTATCCGAAAACGTATTTGCTCGATCGCTGTGCGTTGGCATCGAGCAGCAAAACGTTTTGCTTTTGGACAAAACATACACCCTCTTCCCCCTCCCCCTGGGTCCTCTCAAAGACAAATTTTAATTAAATTTTTTAAATCTAAATTTGGTTGTTTTCACCAAAAATGCTTTAAAAACACTCGCACTTTTTTCCCATTCACACACACATACACAGTCTTCTCGGTAACTCAAGCCATATAAGACTAAACTATACTCATTATTTGTTAATTTACATATTGGGGGCCCAGCAAGGGCGGATCCAGAGGTGTTTCTCGGGGGGGGGGGGTAATCTGGTGTTACTCGTCGCACAGCACACAATTTTTTCATAATTTCGGCAATTTAAAGGCACATTCTGTACTTGATTGGCAGAATATAAATACAAATCAAATTTTTAAGTATTAATTTTTAAAATTTTACACAAATAAATTTTTTTGCGAAAAAAAGGTATTTTTTTTAAATCTCGGGGGGGGGGGGTAATTACTCTCTTTACCCCCCCCCCCCTTGTACCCGCTCTTAGGGCCCAGGCATTCTTATTTATTTATTTGGTATTCAAATGACTCTGGAAGCAAAATGCTCGATGACAATCGTTTTGCTCGATTGGTGTGAGTTCAGCCTTATCAAAATAAAATTTAACTTTCAACGGGGTTTAGGAATTAGATAATTTTATTTCCTTATCAACCTTTCTTTTAAATTAGATAATAGCCTACTCCATATATTTTTTTAATTTTTTTTTCATCTTCATCTTATTGATTAAATTATTTTTTTCTAATTTCATTTTTATCAATTGCTCTTATCTAAACAAATGCGATTCAAGTTCCTTTTATTTTTCTAATTATTAAATGTTTTTATTTAACTTACTCAAGGTCACCAACTTGTCTTTGTTTAGGACACTTCCCCAGGGCCGGAACTAGATTTTTTAGGGGGGGGGGGCAAAATTTAATTGGCCGCCCCTTTCTTAAAAATTTCTATACAGAATTCATATCATTTTACCTTTTTTTTTAGTAAATCTTTCTTTAATTGCAGCCCCCTGATATCTGCCGCCCGGGGCCGATGCACCCACTGCTCCACCCCCCCCTAGATCCGGCCCTGCACTTCCCTATGAGCTAGAGGTGTGAAATTTAATACTAAAGGGTCATTTTTGATGACAACATTAATAGGAATATTTTTATCAAAATAGACCAAACTAATGTGGTACTTTATTTGAAACCCTACGCGAATTAATCCATTTTCAAGACTTCCCGATGAGCTAGAGCTGTGAAATTTAATACTTAAGGGTCATTTTTGATGACGAAAATTATCAATAGCTTTTTATCAAAATATACCAAACAGATGTGGTACTTTATTTGAAGCCTCACGCTTCCTCCCTTCCTTTTTACTTTCTCTTACCCTATATATGAAATATATAGAGAGAGAAAGTATTTTTAATACTGTATCTTTAATCAAAAAGACTAAAAAGTTTAAAATAAAAATATAATAAAAAAAAAAAATGCTTTTATTTAAATTTAAATAAAAAGAGAGAAATAATTTAATTGTTTTTGTTAGAATTGTTGAATATTTCCCACACAGCACGGAATATTGCAATCTTGCTCAATGTTGACAATATTGCGGCAACATTGATGCAATATTGCAACTCAAACAGCAATATTGCTAGTTTGGAATATTGCCGCTGCAATGTTGCCAAGATTCGCAATGTTTCTGCAACATTGCTGCAATATTTTGTGCTGTTGGGGTTATGACTTAAAATAAAACCCTGGGGCGCTTCGAGTGGATTCCGAGGCTATAGACCAGCGTTTTCCAAACTGTGAGGCGCGCCTCCCTAGGGAGGCGCGGACTAGTCTAAGGGGAGGCGCGAATATTGGCCACCAAGATCAATTTTCCAATTGATTGCTAATTTTATAATCAGTAGAGACGGTGCCACTGCGGCTCATCGAGTTTTTAATTAAAATAATAAATATGAATAAATAAAAAAAATATTTTTATATAAATTTATTTTTTTTAGTATTAAAAATTTTTGTTTTTGTATTATTTTATTAAATGGGGGGGAGGGGCGTCATACTATTAAATATTTTTAAGGGAGGCGTTGTAACATAAAGTTGGGAAACTATTGGCTTAAAGTAAGATTCATTCTAGAAAATTATACTATGTGTAAAACCCAAAGGCGGATCCAGGGAAGTTTTTCAGGGTTTTAATTTTTTTCTGACTAGACGCGAAGCTCGCCGAAGGCGATAGCATTCTTAATTATTTTATTTATTAAGATTGGATTTCAAATGGCTTAAATAAGAATGCCTGAACCCCAAAATATATTTTATCTTATTAACCGTTATCGTAAAAAGTCTTATATGGCCTAAGTTCCTGAAAAGACAAAAAAGTGTGAGTGTTTAAAAAAAAAAAATAAGATTGGATTAGGGGTTGAAAAATTGAAAAAAATGTTTTTATTTTTTATTTTTTTTTTAGCTAAATCGAAGCCAAATAAATAGAAAACATTCAAAAAATAGCGTTGATTATTTTGATTAGGGGGGATGAAGGGTTGATTATTTAAGAAAGGCCTTGGAATATTCCAAATCACTTGTTGACATTCTTTTCCAGTTATAAATATAGTTAGATTAGAGCAAAAAGTATTTTTTTACTTTTAATAAAAAGGGAATTGCTATGTTCATTTATTTATTCCTATGCAGAGAGAGAGAGAGACAAATCTCTCGTTCAGTCGAGTCGGTGGCCGCGCGGCAGGCGCTGCTCTCTTTTTTGTGTTTAAAGTGAATCAAAGTGAATAATTAATATAGTGTAACCCACCCTGACCTCACCGTCAACCAGCACACCCTCTTGAGTTTCTTATTAAAGGTAATTATTATGCATTTTATCGTTGAAAAAAAAAATGATAGAAACAAAAAATTTGACTGCGAAAAACGATTCTTTTGAATATGAAATTAAATTTTTTGTATTTCACTAAGGGTAGAGGGAGAATACTGTAAAAGCTGTTGAAAGGGGAGGGAGAGTGTAGGTGTCATTGAAAAAAAAAATTAGTTTTTTATTTTTTATCTTTTTTTTTTCTTTTTTAAACACTCACACTTTTTTTCTCATTCACACTCAACACTCACACACATTCAGACAGTCTTTTCGGCAACTCAGGTCAAATAAGACTTTATAAGATACCCGTTATTAATTAATAATATATATATTGGGGGTCCAGGCATTTCTAATTAAGCCATTTGATATCCATTTCGGACTGCCAGGGGTCCGAACCCGCGACGTTCGGCATAGAAGGTAGGCCCGCTACTAACTACTTGATGTAGTTGGTAGCGGGCCTACCTTCCTGAGGGCATTTTTTTTATCTTTTTTTAAATCACCATTATTTACCATTATATTCTTTCTATATTTCCTATATCTTCGTTAATCAAATTTCCTTAATATACTTTTACACAGGGGTGGATGGGTTGAAATTAAAAAAATAATTTCAAAATAATAAAATAAAAATAAAAAAATTATTTATAAATGAATTCAAATTATTTTGAGAGTAATTTCACAGTGAAGGCTCGCAGTTCCTTAAAGGTGGGGAGGAGGTATGAAGGCATTTACCAGGGGGGTTAATGCCCCATCCCCTATAATGCATAAAGATATTAATGTTTTTTTAATTCTTTTACTAAAAAATAAGTGCATTCCGTTTGAGTTAAAATTTATATTCAATATTTAGCAAATAGTATAATAGAATAGAAACGTTTTATTTTAATTCTAAAATTTCTTATTACTCGGGCGGAATTGATTTTTGAAGATTTCGAAACTCTCATAAACAAATAATAACATTGGGTAACTTAGGAACCCATCGAATCCCTTGCAGAATTTTGTAGGGATTTTTTTCATTAAGTAGAAAATAAGATATGATTAGTCCACTTAGAATTTTACTGGGGTAAGTTACCTCATCTTTTTGTATATAGAACTAATCTCAATTCGGATTTGAATTTTTACTTTCTCTTATCTATATGTATAAGTTAATATACATAGGCCTATATATAGAAAGAAAGTATTGGATTCATGTCAAAAATTCGATATCGAGACTTTGGTGGATATACACGTTTTGAGGTCCCCTGAATCCAAAAAAGTGGTTTTCGCGACATGGTCTGCCTGTGTGTCTGTTTAAGTTAGGCACCCCCGTAGGGCGTGAAAATAAGATTTGAGAAAAATATTTTTCTTCAGAAATGAAAGTTAAAAAAAAAAAACGGAGCCAGAAATTTTTCTTTAAAAATATATTTTAACAGCTAACATTTCGGCTTTGGTTAAAGCCATCCTCGAATGACCACTAACAGCTCCGAGGATAGCTTTGACCAAGGCCGAAACGTTAAGCTGTTAAAATATATTTTTAAAGAAAAATTTCTGGTTGCGTTTTCTTCTAACTTTCATTCCTGATACAAATTCCACCAGCCATCAAATACCCTTATACCAGCGTTTTCCAAACTGTGAGGCGCGGACTAGTCTAAGGGGAAGCGCGAATATTGGCCACCAGGACCAATTTTCCAAATTATTGCTAGTTTTAATATAAATAAGAATAAATAAAAAAAATATTTTTATATAAATTTATATTTTTTAGCATTAAAATTTTTTGTTTTTGTATTATTTTATAAAATGGGAGGGGGGGGAGGCGTCATATGATTAATTATTTTTAAGGGAGGCGTGGTAACTTAAAGTTTGGAAACCACTGCTATAGACAATTCCTATCAATGTGCGCTCATGCTTTTATTTTAAGTCATAAATATTCAACAATTTCAACAAGAACAATTATTTCTCTCTTTTTAGTTCAATTTAAATAAAAGCATTTTTTTTTTAAGTTTTTTTTATTATCTTTACTCTAAGCATAAGTCTTTAGGCTTCTGAGACCATATGAGGCCATCAGCGCCAGAACGGTCTAACCCACATTTCACTTTCTTGGTTTTATGCCTTAGTATCTATTAAATCGTAAATTCCAGAGAAGTACAGTACTTATCATGGTATAGTACTACTCATGATACAGTAGTACAGTACTGCTCTGGAATTCACTCACGATTTAATAGATTTTGGCTTCAAATGGCTTAAATAAAATCTCCTTTAAATTTAATTGTAGAGTCCGCATGTCACGGACCGTTTGAGCCACTTCCCGTTGGATTTTCGAAATAAAATTTGTCACCCGTAAAGATTACCTAATATAGAGTCGAAGAAATACTTGGGACTCAAATCCTATAAAATCATTGGATTCTATTTCTATACAACGCAATGCTTAAAGCGGGAGGCGCGGCCTGTAATATTTAATCAACATATCAAATATAGGCCTACTGTAGATTAGGATTAGATAAAACAACGAAATTGCAAAACTTTTCAATCATTTTTGTATTTTTTCATAATAAATTTTCTCTCTCTCAATGGGTTGTTATGAAATGGTATGGAAAAATTTTTGAAAATTAGGCACTGAAATCTGCGTTTTTAGCTATCCTGAGACGTGAAAAATAATATCAATCTTAGCTTGATTTATAAGTTCTTTTTTTTTTTTTTTTTAAACATTCACACCTTTTTTTCATTCACCCTCACATTCACACAGTCTTTTCGGCAACTTAGGCCATTTAAGACTTTAAACGATACCCGTTATTGATTAATGTACATATTGGGGGTCCAGGCATTTCTATTTAAGCCATTTGGTATCCAAATGCCTTAAATAAAATTATCGGACTGCCTGGGGTCTGAACCCGGGACGTTCGGTATAGAAGGTAGACACGCTACCAACTACTCCAAGCCCCTTGGGCATAAGTTCATTTATCTAGCGAGTTTGAGAGATGTAAGCTTTTGAAAACCCATACACACAACATCTATACACAGGTCCAAATGCCTTTACCCATGTTAAGATTTTTTGAATTGAAACATCAATAATAATATTTTTTTTTTAATTTCACATAAATTAGTTTAAATGAAAATTTTATTTCCAAATTTTTTGTAAAGAGAGTGAGATTCTAAAAGATGTTTTCTTTTTCAGATTTGTGCCTGTGTAACCAGTGCAAGTGTAGTGCAAGCGCGTAGCCAGTGCAAGTGTATTTTGGAGCTGAGAAGCTGAGCGCAACGACTGCATGGAGCTTCGAGTCACCTTCACTGCCTCGAGTCGGTATCAAAGGTAATAATTGCATGGTGCAAGAATTTTGAAGGGGGTAGATTAGATTTTTTTAGGATGTTTTTTTTTCAGCTCACCCAAAATAGAATTAGCTCTTTTTTTAAATATCAATCAATAGTTGTTTTTTTTTAATAGATAATTTTCATAAATAATCGTTTTAATGAATAAATTAAAAATAAAATAATTTTCACTTTTAAATCAGCAAACTTAAAGTTAAAATTTTCAATCTAATTTCTTAATTTAATTTCGATTTCATTAAAAATTATTAACTATATAATTTAATATAATTTTTTATAAAAATTTTTTGCTAAAAATTTAACTTAATTTTTTTTTATTTGATTAAAAATTAGATTAGACTTCCTCCCTACCTGCATCGGGAGAGAGGATGCCTCTCTCTCCTGCATCGAGGGACATCATCAACTTGGTACCTAGAACTTAAGGTGTGATTTCTAAACGAATACAGATTTAAATGTATTCACTTTTCGATATTTTACATTTTCACACCTTAAATTGTAGTTTAATAGTTTAAAGATAGAGGGGTGGAGGGATGCACCATGCCAACGAGAGGGATTTTATTTTGGAACTTGCAGCTACTCAGCATGAAGCTAAGAGTGAAGAAATCCACGCGATTATTTCTCATTCTAGGCCTCTGTTGGACATTGTTGTTGTTTTGGTTATTAGCCTCAGGTGCCTTGTCTAATCTTTAGCTAGTTCGTTTTGTTAGAGCCCTTTGGTTGTGTTTGAATTTAGGATCCAAACAGAGAGCTAAAATGAAAATATTCTCGTTGATTTGTTCCATGAACGATTCAGGAGATGCAATCAGATCTGATTGAAAGATTGAGGCCCAGGTTCTCAAGTGTTCTTGTGTTTGCGAAAAGACGTCTGTTGATGACGCAAAGGCAGTTTTTGTATATTTGAGGTTGGGTTTGAGGTGGCTCTGCGTAAACGAGAGTCAGGGAGGGATGTCGTTTTTCCAGGGATAGCCTGGATGTAAATAACGCATACCCTTAAGGCCAGGGACAGGCCCGAGGGCCCCGCCGATCTGATGGTGGGGACCGGGTATATACAATTACACTTCGTTCGTATCTTTAATTAGGCTAGGTAGGATCTCTTTCAGCCCCCTGGTCTCTCGTTTACTCGTAATCCAAAAAATCACGTTCATTCTCACTGATATGATTTCTTCAGACACCCGACTTAGGGTTTTTCGAATTATAAATCACAATTCTTTTTTGAAATTTCGTATATTCTTTTTAATGCAAGAGTGTATCCTTATCATCTATTGGTAATCTACTCATCGAATTTCGTTGTTTTGGAGCTTTTGATATACACAGTAAGTAAACCCCGCCCCTTCAATTTGACCTTTGGGGGTTAGGTACGCCACTCTTTATTTGAACTTGCGGTGAGACAATTTTTCTACATTTTTATATTAAATTTCTTACAAACGCGAACTCATTTTACTTTTTTAAAATGAATTTTTACTTTTTTTCTATTAAATATGTATCGTGGGTGAAGTGCAAATAAAAAAAAAGAAGTCTTCAAGATTAATTTTGAAAGCAACAAAATTTTAAAGGTAAGTGAATTTTCATTTAGTGATAAAATCAAAATATGGAAACTAATATTTTTTTTATTTTTAGGTAATTTTATTCAAAAAACATTTTAAAAAAATGTATGAATTAAAAGACGCTATGATTTATAAATATTTCCACCCTTTTCTGGTGAAATATAAAGGCGTACAAACATATGTTATAATCAATCATAATGAAGTGTATTTAATTATATGATGTTGAGAGAAGTGGCTTTTCAACGATTAGAATAATATACAGGAAGAGAGGATGTCAGCCAAAAGGAGAGCCTCTATTGAATAGAAATCTCAATCCAGAAGACGTTTCGGTTTTAATTAAATAAAGCTTGGACTTTTCACCTCTCTAGACCTGCAGAAGAAACATTAAGGCTAAAATATTCCTTTTCATCCCTCCAAATTAAATTCATGGCCATCAAGGTGGAATTCCTTTGCAACGACTGAAAGAACATGAGA
Organism: Euborellia annulipes; assembly: GCA_023213315.1. NCBI lineage: Eukaryota > Metazoa > Arthropoda > Insecta > Dermaptera > Anisolabididae > Euborellia > Euborellia annulipes. The sequence continues at coordinate 76,015 of JAKCPI010030390.1, forward strand.
CGCCCGACTGTAGCCGCTAATGACTGCTTCTGTGTAAATGAATGGAACCCATTCCTATGGCGCGTCTGAAGCGACTGAAACGACACTTACGACTGGACTGCTACCATGAGCAATCGTAACTGACGCGCGCCGCCATTTTCAAAAAAAAAAAAAAAGACATACAAATAAAAAAACAAACAAAGAAAATAGTCAAGTCGTCAAACAATCCAAGCTTTATAGGAATTAAACCAAGCGTCTCGAGACGCTTTGCTCTGGTCGCGCTTTTGCAGCCGCGCGTCTCTAGCCGTTTCAGTCGTAGAAGAGAAGTGAAGAATATGAAATATGTATGTCTATTATTAGACTTTTGCGAAAAAATTATTAATTTGTTCTTTCAATTAATTTGTGTGATTATTAAAAAAAAAAGATGTTTCCATGGATGTTATAAGGATTTGCATATATTTGTTATTAAATAAAATCATTGCCTACAATACAATATGTATTTAATATAGGCCTACAATAATAATTCAAAATTTGCAGATCCTTGCTTCGACTATTTGCACCTATTTGTTTTGACATTTTGAATTAATATTTAAATTGTTTCGTGATTGACATAAATGTTGAAAAGACAAACTGGCCCGCTTCAAAGCCTGATGTTTGATAGAGACGAAAGAAAGGCCAGCATAATTGAACAAAAAGAACAAATCTAGTTCATTTGTTAAAAATCGTTTCTTTCCTCTAGCCAAATTCTTTGTGACTTGTGAATTCTTGTGGGCTTGATAACTGATTTTATGTTATCTCTAGTGGATGAAAAATTAATTAAAAGATTCTTCTCAAATAAAGTTAAATAAAAGCGTATAAAACGTCGAATCCCATACTTGATGCAATAAGAGCGTTAAGAGGCGTTATTAAATTTTCATATATATGAAAAAAGAATCGAAAAAGAATAATCCCCACATGGTGGAAATTTTTTATAGATAATTAAACCCAAATGGACTGAAAAGAAGAGCTGCTGACAGGGTGGGAGAGAATTAAAGGAGATAAAATAAAAAGTGAGGAAAAAATCACGACGCAAGTGAGCAAATAACATTAAATACGATCATAGAAAAAGAGAGGCGGAGGAGGAAACATAACCAAAAGGATAAAGAGGGAGATAGGGTAGTTATCGTAAAATTTAGTGAATGTGTTTGAATATGAATTTGATGGCAAAAAAAAAGGTCCTCTTGAATAGGTAAAAAAGATGTGATTCTAGTTTATCGCTATCCTCTTAATAGAATCGATTTATCTCTTAAGGGTGTTATTTTACTTTCCCCTATCTAAATTTATTTAGGTCAAAAACACCTAGGCACTCCCACTGATCAACTTACTAACGTCGACTTTGTTTTATTTAAAATCGGGACTTAATTCTTTCACTTCTGGCGAAATGTTAAATTTTCAAAAATTATTTGAATTTAATATTTGAAAATTTTGTGAACTCTCGCTGACAAGACTGCCAAATTTCATTTTGAAATTACGGAAAGATGCTTAAGCAGAGCACAAAAGACAAACGAACGGTCGGACATTAGCTAATTATATTCAGAGGATGATGAAATGGCAGCCAACAAAAAATTGAAAAACTGCATCATGGGCATCAGGGGATGGACAATCGGTTTGATGGCCCTCAATTAATGAAGATATTCGTGATAAAATTGAAAATTGTGAAAGTTGTCTAAAAGAGAGAATAAATTTTTCAGAGCCTCTGATCCCCACAGATATTCCAGAAAGACCTTGGTCATATCTGGCAATGGATTTGTTTTATTACAAAAATGAGCATTTTTTAGTTGTAATGGATTATTTCAGTAAATACATTGAAATGGTTAAATTTAATTCTTTGCTATAATTAAGAAAGTAAAAGATATTTTCGCAAGGCACGGAATACCGGATATTGTAAAAACTGATAATGGACCTCAGTTTAGGCATGAATTTGATGCTTTTGCAAAAGCGTTTCAGCATGTTACGTCTTGTCCAAAGTTTCCTCAAGCAAATAGACAAGCTGAGAGAGGAGTTTCTATTGCTAAAAATATTTTGAAAAAAAAATGAGAATCCGAATCTTGGGTTGATGATATACCGGGCGACGCCTTTAAGAGAGTGGATATTTTTCAGGGGAGCTTCTGTTTGGAAGAAAAATTAAAACGACATTGCCTCAGAGAAAGGAGGATTTTATACCGGAATTGAAGTTTTTGCAAAGTTTATTGAAAAATAAAAGAATTTGAAGTAGCGGCAAAAAAGGAATTCGGTTACGGAATTGGGTATTCTTAAAGATAATGATTATGTATGGATCTTGGATTTAAGCAGGTTTGGAACCATCTTGGGGAAGGTGGATCATGTTCCTCGAACATATCTAGTTAAAACATCTAATGGAACTGTGAAGAAGAATAGGAAGCTGCTGCTAGTCCCCAAGAGGAAAAATAAAGTATGTAAAGAGCCAAGAAATTATTTAAAAAGTGATTTTTAAGACCAGAGGGAGAGTTGAGGGTCTCACGTGGAGAAGAAAATACAATTGAAGAGGATAAAAATGTTGAAGAAAGGAAGAGAGAAAAGGAAAATGAGAGATAAAAAAGAGGAAGAAGGAGATAATAATGACGAGAAGAGAGAAGAAATTAATATTAATAATCATATGGTGGAGACCAAATGTTAGTAAATAAGCCTGAAAGATTAGCTTGTTAATTGTTGAGTTTTCTTTGTTAAAAAAAAATGTATGTTATGTGCATTGTTATTATTGAGTAAATAGAGCTTGTTAATAAACATTAGTGTTACTAGCAGCAAAGCCCGCCTTCGGGGGTGGGAGTTCTAGTTTTGACATATTTCTCTCAATAGGAGAAATAGATAATTTATTTCATTTAAGGGCTTTTTCGGGATCGAAGGCCATTTGATTGGCCAATTCAAATGAAATGAATTTTTGTCGCATGAGACGGGATGTGAATCCTTGACTCCTTGCACAAGAGGTAGAAACTCTACCACTGAGCCATGGCCCAAGTGCAAAGATAATTTTTCACATTTATTTATTTAATGTGGCATAACTAAATACTTCATTGTCTTTGATTTACAAATAAAATTTCTATCAATAGTTAAATAAGTTTTTATAAAAATAAGCTATCAAATAAATAAGTTGCCGAAATCAAACTTTTCCATTTCGGGTTTATAGTTGGTTTTCTTTTTATTTTATTTTATTTTTTTTTTAGGATCGAATCTTTTGTTTATTTCCTTTCTAAAGACTTTCCGCCTAATTCATAAAACCTTAAACAATGTTTAAAGAGAATTTGAAAAGCATTTTAGCAAAATCTTAATTCATAAACATATTTTAGGCCTAAATACTTGTTTAAATTCCTATTTTAACTAGACAGGCGCGACCCCTTGTTTAAGCTCACTAATAAACATTTTGTAACCTCAAAATTTTCGATCACAACAACTTGACATTTGAAATAGCCTATAGTATCATAGGCTTTTAATAAAAATAAACGTAAGTAAAAATTCAAATGTATTATATGTTTTTTCATGAACAAATTATTAATCTTGATGAATTAATATTTTCAGAATAATGCAAACTATTGAAACGATAAATACAATATGCAATATTATGAATATGGCCAGGGCCGCAGACAGACTTGACGGGCCCCGGGGCTACTTAATAATACGGGCCCCCCCCCTCACCCATTAAGATTTTTTAGGTATGTAAAAGGCTATTGTGGCCTTCATGCCAAAAATTTTTTACACAATTTTTAAAACAGTTATACATAAGCTTAGCTTACAATATTTATTTAAATAAAAAAGTTATTTAAAAATTTTTCAAAATTTTCTAAACATAGGGTTACCATCATTTATTGAGGCCAAACCCGGACAGACGACTTCCGGGGTGGGGTATGGAAAATTTTTTGAAAATTAGACACTGAAATCTGCGTTTTTAGCTATCCTGAGACGTGAAAAATATTACTTGCTTAGAGCTTAAAGGGCCCGATGCCCGGGCCCGCACAGGAAAAAATGTGCAAAAATGATTTTCTTTATTGAAATTTTGAGATTTGAGCTTAAAGGGCCCGGGCATCCTCAGGAAAAAAGGCAAGTTTTTGAGCTCAAAGGGCCCGGGCTCCTTCAGGAAAAAAAATTCAAGAAAATGATTTTTTTTAATTGAAATTTTAACTATCAAAATTAGAATTTTAAGGTTGGAGCGCAAAGGGCCCGGGCCCCGGGGATATAGCCCCCCTGCCCCCCCCCTGTCTGCGGCCCTGAATATGGCCTATCAAATAGATAAAAGGATTATGCCTGGGAGAAGATTATTTAAAAAAAGAAAAAATCCTTTAAGATCTTAAAATCTGTTACTATTATTAGTTACAATACATTTGAGTTTCAATATTTGATAGAAATTCAAACATATTTAATTGATTGATTGATATTTGATATTTAAACATATTTAATTTTCATTAAATCAAACTTAAGTAATTATTATACAAATGTATTTTTATTTAGCTTATTTTTATGGCTTTTAATTGATTTAAATTCCTTTCAGTTCCTTTGGAGAATGCATTGAAACTGAAAAAAGGGGTGTGCTTATTAGTATCTAGTCCAAATGGAATTAAATGATTTATTGAAAAAGTAATATTTTGAAAAAAACTAACCTCTTATATTTATTTATATTTATTTTCATTTTGTCTGTTTTTCTTTACTCGCGTTCAAATCTGTTTTTTATTTTGTTTTAATTTAAAGACAAAAGTAATTGCTGAAATAAATTTTTTTTTTATTAAAATAAACCAAAAGCAGTGGCTATGGCAAAAATATTTATCTTTTCTTACTCAGTCAAATTTTGGCTTCTTTTTCTTATTTTTCATAATATTAAATTTTTCTTATTTTTCCATATTCATTTAAATGACAATAATGTTGATTTGTCCAATTATTTGTATTAATTCTATAAGGATCTTATTAAAAACGGTCAAAACAAATTAGTTTGACATATAAATATATTTCTCAATCTCCGCCAGATGTCAGCTTAATGCAAGAAATTTTGCAAAATGACGTAGGTTTTTGCCATGTTGCCAAACTTAATATTCTTAAATTTCATATTAGTTAATCTACTGTTTAAATGTGTTTATGAATAGAAAGTTTGCTTAAATACATATTATCGTTTAACAATTGACTAGTTAAAAAGCTTTTCAAATACTCTTTTATGAATTAGGCTGTTTTTGTTTAAATCCTCTAAAATCCGAAAATAATCAGTTTCCTTTATTTTAGCTGTTTAATGCGGTGATTTAACCAAAGCAACGTATGTGAAACGCTTTCATCTTTCTTTCACTTTTAAATTAAATTATCAAAAGGTTGTTTTTTTTCGTGACATGGACCTTTAGAGGGAGGTGCGTACAAAAAAATGATGGACAGCCTTTTAATCTTAAAATATAGGCTAGTAAAATTTAATCAGACCAGAATTTCAAAACATTCATTGAATATTTAAGGAAATAGTTAACGTTATAGGAATTTTTAACTGTTAACAAAATATCTCAAGAACGAAAAGGGTTAGGAGGTTGAAACTTTATATTTAGGTTAGGCAACTTCCGAACTCGTGTAAATAAGCTTTTAAACAAAATCGGCCAAAAAGTACTAGTACTTTACGGATGTACTTTTCAGTTTTTTTTTTTTTTTTTTTTTTTTTTTTCGATTTTCTCAAAATTCGCTTCAACGATTTTGACTAAAATTCATAAATCAACTATTTTTTACATGCTCTTTAAAATGTATATTCTCATTTTGCCATTGAAATCTTCTGAAGACCACTTTACTCTTGTACTTCATAGGAAAAATAGGAGAAATGGTTGCCCTGGTAACAGAATATAAATATTTTTCCATTTTTATTTTATTTTATTTTATTTTTTTTAAACATTCACACTTTTTTCTCATTCACGCTCACATTCACACACTCATTCACACAGTCTTTTCGGCAACTTAGGCCATTTAAGACTTTAAACGATATTCGTTAATGATTATTATACATATTGGGGTCCAGGCATTTTTATTTAAGTCATTTGGTATCCAAATGCCTTAAATAAAATTATCGGACTGCCTGGGGTCCGAACCCGCGACGTTCGGTATAGAAGGTAGACACGCTACCAACTACTCCAAGCCCCGTGGGCTTTCCATTTTTATAAATATTATATCTTGAATTTTAATATATCGGCGGAAACTAAATATATCTCGACACCTTTGGTAAAAGAAAGTTGTGTAGAATGCCTACTAGCTAGGTTTAACAATTTTTGTATGGCACTTGCTTATTATAGGATACATATAAATTGTATGCTTGTTCTCTCACATCAAAAGCATTTTCATCTCTTTGAAATTATAATCATTAGCGGCAGTTGATAATCCAGTCCTAAGCAAGGGCTTTGGAATTCAGATAGGCAGAGGCCCTTTAGGCCCAGCTGGCCCTTTGTACACCGATAATCACTAAGATTTTGCATATCATTCGATTAGCATGATGCTGATCATAATCATCAAAAGCATTCTCTCTTGTTGGACTAATTATTATCATAACAATCATCGGCTATTCATGAATTGATAATCTAGTAATTTATGCGTGTATTATGAAATTACAATGCTAGATTTATTGCCAGCTAATATCAATACTAGGCAAAATATATGAACAATGAGGATCATTGCTAAGGGATAACAAAATTGTTTTTTGATTTATTAAAAAAATTAGCGGGCCCGAGCAACCTTTATTAATTTATTTAATATATACTAGCCGCTCCGCCCGCCTGCGGCTGACTCGGTCTTTTCTAAGTCAAATGCTGCATTTTTCAGATCAAAGATCAAAGTAGCTTTGATTCATTATAAATGCTGGCCTTATGTACCAAGGGTCGCGGGTTCACATCTCGGGGTCGAAATGGCCTTCGTTGCGGAAAGACCTTAAAAAAAATAAAAAAATAGAAAAATGAAACGTTGGGAAGGAATCTAAATGATTAAATCCCATCACCCACCCCCGTAGACGACAGACTAGAAGAGTTGACAAAGGTCACTATTGATATACGTAAAGCCAGGGGGTGCGAGTTCGGGTTCGTATCCCAGCCAGATGAATATTTATTTAAATTAAATAATTTGGATTCTTAATGGTATAAATCAGTGGTTCCCAACCTTTTTTGGCCCATCGCCCCTTTACTTTTTTCATTGTAAGCCTAATTTTAATTTGAAGTAAAGTGTAAATAATAAAGCAGTTGTATTATTTTAAAAAATTTTATTACCGTAGGCCTATATATAAACAACCAAAGCATTTTTATCCGGTCACACTTACATGTTAGCCCTAGTAACAATATATGAATTTTAGAGAAATATACCTGCTGTACAAATTTACATGGTTCACATTTGATCAAATTCATGGATTCTGTGATCTGCGACTGCATTTACGTACAAAACATCATTTAAAATTTTTAACAAAAAAAAGTACTTTATTTCAAAAGTAAAAATGAATCAAGTTCCCCAGATAACGTTTTCTTTTCAAAGTGAATAAATACAACAGATGCAGAAATAGTGACTCAAAGTTGAAATTTTGTTTGTTAAATTGAATTATTAATTACTAACAAAAATAAACCATAATTAAAGGCAAAAATTTATTTTGAAAAATAATCCTGAGCCTAGAAGTAGTGGGCAAGACTTTTTATTCTTTATCTCTACCCAAACTTCTAAAAACTGTGCACATGACATATTGAGAAATTTTTATGTCATGTGCACTTTGAGACGTTTTCATTATAATAAATTCACATGTACATGTACTGTATAATTAATGACCACCTTTATGCAACATTTCGATTCGGACTGATGATGAGATATTAAATTTGTCTCGAAACGTCTCCGGAGTCGAGAAGCATATAAAGGCTTTTTATTTGGCTGAACCTGCCCTTTCTCCAATCAACTTTATTCACAGCCACCATACTTCTATTTGTTTAAAAATAATTCTTTTTTCGGTCAATCTTTATTTAATGAAAAACAAAGTGACGTTTCGATTCTAGATTGAAATTATCTTCAGGTTATTTTATTTTTATGATAATATTTTGTCCTTTTCTATCCTGACCATCCTGTAAATAGGAGATTTTTCTCTTTGATTTTTATTTTTTTTAAATTTTTGTAAACTGAAATAATTTTTCCCCCTATGAATACTCATCCCTCCCTGCTTATTTATTGCCCCCCTGAAAAACCAAATCGCCCACATGGGGGGGGCGATCGCCCCCAGGTTGGGAACCACTGGTATAAATGAATGTGCCTGGAAGCCCAATCATAAATCTGATAATCTCTATTTAATATTTTTTCATACCTTCAAATTCAACATTTTCTATTTCTTAAAAACAAATAAGATTATTGTATTTTATTTTTATTTCAAGAATTTCTAAATATTTTAATTTAAATAAAGCCAATTGCAAATACAACAGATCGAAATATCATATTACAAATCAAAATAAACACACGCACACACACAGACGCAAGGACTCTTATGATTCCGGACGCCGAGGAGAGAGGAGCTCGATCCTGGGGCTCTCTCTCTCTCTCTCTCTCTCTTAATACGCTAGAATCGATGCATATATTCTACCTTCATTTTTATAATGAAGAACGAAGAAGTTTTTATTTTTATGTGAACTATTAAGTTTGTTTATCATCAAAGATCTGCCAATCAATTATATCCAAATTCCTCCATGCTACTTTTATAATTTTATCTCAATAAGAGAGAGATACTCAGCTGATGCCGTTTGCCCCATCCAGCCTGTGCTACAACCACAACTCCGGCCTGTATTCACAGCTAAGTCTTCTTCACTATTTTCTGTGTGTTATAAACTTGTTATTTCAGCGCTATCACTATGCCCAAGAATCTTCTAAGCAAAACACCCATCTTTACCATTACATTTTCTTATCTTTGTACTTGACTTAGATTTTGTTTATAATTTCGTTAATAATTAACTGATATGCACGAATGAATGATTTGTGGAAAGCTAAAGAATTACAGAATATGGTTCATATTTTAATTAATTTTTCTCTATGATCCCATCATGATCCCTCGATGAGGCTTATATTATCTTTTAACCTTTAAGCAAGGACGATTTTAGAATTTTTTCAAAATTTTCGAAGGGGTACTTTTTGAAAAAAAAATTATATTTTTGCACTTTTATGGCAAAAATCTAAAGAAAGGGTTGTTTTAAATTAATTTTTCCATATTAACCCATTATGATCCCAAGATTAAACTTATTTTATCTTTAAATATTTAAACAATGATTATTTTAGAATTTTCTAAAATTTTCGAAGGGGTACTTTTTGAGAAAAATTAATTAAAATTTTTGATTTTTAAATTAAAAAAATTTTTTATTACCACCCCATTTGAATTGTATATCATTGGAAAGGGCATCTATAAAGCTGTAAAATGACGCCTCATTCATTTCTTTATCTCATCTCTAAGTGATTTTATAGCAATTTAAATAGATGTGGTTAGGTCGATTTTTTGCTATTTTTGAAAACTTTAACACGCCATATTTCTTAATGGAGTTGAGATATCAAGTTGAAATTGGGGCTTTTTCTTAGTCTCTATTGACTCTACCTATGACCCAAATTTCATTACGTTATCCAAAAGTGAAGAGGTATAAAGAAAACCTTTCGATTATTTGTGTTTATTTCTAAAGAACGCTACGTAGCTTCCTTCCTCTTCCCTTTCGCCATTATATGACCAAAGTTACCTGACAGTTGTTCAATTAATGAGATTAATTCAATAAATCACTTAGCCGGTGGCGCCCGCCCATGTCTGTTGGCGAGTCAAGTAATTAATTGATTTCCGAAAAACCAGAAGAGCTCTTTAATCAGATTAATTTCCAATCTCTTTAAAGAATTTCAAATAAAAACAAAAAACTAATGAAAAATAAAATAATTTTATTAGTATTAAGAAGGTAATTTTATCCAATTAAATATACAGTATTACTCCTTGCTGCCCGGATGTAAATATAGAATAAATATTGTAACCGGAAAATTAATTTATTTTAATATAATTTAATTCCAATTCTAATTTCCCAATATTATTTTTTCATTTAATCCAATTCATTTAAGTAGAAAATCAGTTTATTTTCTCTAATTTTTTCTTTTGTGTAAAATTGACCGTCGTCCACTAGCGTAACGTTTTTTAGCTGGGCCCCCCGCAAATTTTATTTCGGGCCCCATTATTAGACCATACAAAAAATATTTTTAAAATACCGTATATCCCTGAATCCTGAGGGCCCCGGGCCCTCTCAAAGAGAAATTTTCATTATTTTTTTTTTTTAATCTAAATTTTTCCGTTTTTATCGGAGCTACAGTTTTTTAGCCCGGCCCGGCCCGAGGGCCCCCCCCCCGCATCGCGGGGTCTGCGGGGGCGTACGTTACGTCACTGCCGTCGCCTCATGCGAATAAAACGGGCACAATTCAATTGCCTTGCTACTCTCGCCCAGTAAAGTCGCACTGGATATTTACATTATTTTTGCGTCCCGCAAATTTAATACGACAGCCCTTATTATTTTTATTGTTACATAACCCTTATGTATTAATATTTTTTTCTGGTTAATTAATATTTCAGTTTCTCTAATTAAAAATATTTCTAAGTTCTACGACTTGTTATCTGTTCTACATTTTTATTATTATTTATTTTAATTTGATGAAGTTCAGGAAGCTTCTATACAATTTCCAAGAGTTTTAAAAAACTTTTTGACTTTAATTGAACCTACTGTTCCGAATCCTCTTGGAAATTATTTATTTTATTTATTATTATTTTAAAGAAGAGTGAAACCAATTATGTGTTAATTAATAATTATTAAACCAAAATTTTGGGTAGTCATTGGTGTGTGTGAACCATTTCCCCACTATCAACCATCTTCAAAGAGAAACGAAAATTCGTCATAACTGGTACCCAACATGGGGCCAGAAAAATAATTTATTATAAATTTTTTTTTTAATTTATTTAAAAAAGTCTTTTTCGGCATCGGAGGTCATTTGGACCCAGTTCCTAAAAAAGAATTTCAATTGATTGGTAGCCAACTCAATTTTCTCCCATGAGACGGAATGTGAACTCCTGACCCCTAGTCACTAGAGGGATTTCTCAGTTCATATTGCATCTATATTCATCTTTCTCTATTCTGTTTAACTAAAGTGAATGCTTTTACAGTTAATCCACAAAAAGTGAGAATTGTCATTGAAAATATAATTTTTATTATTATAAATAGTTTTAAAACTATATTTTATTTTATTAGAGACGGCATTTGCTTGTCTCCTTAAAAAATTTGAAAGAAATTATAATAAATGTTGTTGGTGGCTATGTAGAGGATTGCCAGCCAGAAGCGAAATTCTAAACTGTAATTGCTTGTTGAATATCTGAAAACGTATTGTTGCGCATTTATCATTTATTGCATATGCACCATCTTAAGTCCATTAATCGATAAATATTCAGAGTTAATCAAGTAAAATAACATTTACACATCAAACACAGTCAGTCACAACTATTGCAACTAATGTAATTAATGTAGGTATAGACTATAGTCTATCTATCATTCAATTAACTCTGAGCAATATATTTATTGATTATTGGACACATTTCATTCTGGTATAAGATAGGCCCTATAATTATACTCTAGAATTCTCCTTAACAGTCGAATCCCGATAATTCCTATGGCTACGGCACCGATGCACAGTAGTTCAAAATTCCAAAAAGCTGGCCAAAAGCCGCAAGAGTGATAACACAAGGGTCAAAATCCGTTAGAAGAATTAGGTTCAGATCCCTTATGCCTGAAAATTGATACAAAGTTGACCTTCGCTCAAGCAACACCTAACGTCCACACAGGAGAAACAATATCCTCGTGTATATATCATTCTGTTTCATTTGGAAACATTTTCGCAGTATTCGCCATACAGTTTTTTGTGCCTTCGCTGCCCGGTAGCTAGACTTCTGTAGACTTCGCCCGAGATTGGCGCGAACATGTTCTACTGTTTCTTCCGCAGTTGAAGGCTGTCAATTTTTGCTTATAGATGCAGCCCGTGTCTCTGAATTTTTTATACCACGTACGAATGGCTTTCGCAGTGGGTGGGTCTCTGCCATTCTTGATACGGAAATGCCTTTGCACACTAATTACAGAGTTGTTTACATGGTAATCAAGCACACAGTACGAATTTTACTCTCCAGTCAGCGCCATTTTCTTTTACTTTTTCATGCGCCGCGTAGCGGCAGACTATGTATCCAAGCGGGACAGAAACCCAACTTAACTTTGTGAGTTTACTCTTTTTAGCATATGTATTTATAATTCACACATTAAATTTATGAAATCTGGTTCATCATTTTGACTTTCCTTATTTATATTTATCTGGGGTCACCAAAAACTCCCAATCATAAATGGGGCCGTGAATGAATAAAGTTTAAGAAGCCCTGCTATTTACAATTTAACGGGTCATCTTTATTCAAATTGATTTTTTTTTAATCATGACTATTTTAATAGCTTTATAAAAGTAGACGACGTTATTTAATAATGAAGGGAGAGAGGGAGGGAGAGTGATTTGAATGCAAAGCATGTTGTAAAAAGAAGAGGGCGTTATGTGTTATCTCTCATGATTTAGAACCTGGACTATGGGTTCACGTATTTATTTTATCCATTAGCCAACCATACTCTCTTTACCTTTTATAGAGAAATATTCTCTTTTTTGGTTTGTTTGTTATTATTATTATTATTTTTTTTTTTTTAGAGAATTTTAATTCATTAAGGTTGTCGGACTTAAAGCACTTGGGGGATTAAAGAATTTTTTTAATATGTTTAATCTATCAAATAGATAAAAAAAAATTTGGGCGGAGTCAAGGGGTTGGTTTTTTTTAAAAAATTAAGTGGGGGAAACGATCCTTTAAAAAAAAAAAAAAATTAAAAAAAAAAAAAAAAAAAAAAAAAGGGGGGGGGGGAAATAAAGAGAAACAGAGAGAGAAATGTGTTTTGTATATATGTCATGCACAGGCGTAGGAACTGGGGTAGAAGGGATCAAAGGTGCATTACCCACCACCTCCTGGGATTTTCAGGGAAAAAGTTTACATAATAAAGCTTAGGGATGGAAAAGGCGTTTGAAAAGTCGATTTTCGATTTTGGAATCGACTTGATATTTTTCGATTCTGGGAATCGATTAATCATTTCTGAAAGTCGTCTTTTCGACTATCAAGTTAACTTTTTAAAAACTCTATAACTTATGCTTAGGAGATAATCAGTAAATATTAAATATATTTATTTCTTTATAATATAAGATTTTTTAAGTATTTAAACATTTTATTAAATACAACACACATAAATATTGTTTTCAATATTTTTATAAAAGAATATTCTACCCAGAAATTGCACGTGATATGGCATCGAGTAGATTTTAAAAGAAAGATGAAAGTCAATCAATAATAATAAAATTTATTTATTTAAAATTTTGCATATACATACAAGACATACATACATGGTACATCGTACATATTTTTCACATGTTTAATATACTCCCATCCGCAGAACTGCGCCAAAGAGCATCCTTGATACTTGTATAACTCATTTGTTTTAATTTGTTCATGTTTTAAAAAAGGGAAATTTAAAAAAAAACCTCATAATTTAAAAAAACCCTCATAATTAAAAAAAAAACTCATAATTAAAAAAAAACCTCATATTTAAAAAAAAAACCTCATAAAAAGTCAATCAATGAAAACGTTCCAAACTATATTACCATCGGATACTAAGTATTGTAAAAAAAAAGTCGAAATCGTCCAGTGAGAATCGATTTTAATCGACTTGAAAGAGTTTCAACTCGATTCTAAAAAGTCGATTATTTTCAGGAAAAGATCAATTCTTGAGTAACGTCAGAGTCGACTTTTCCATTCCTAATAAAGCTCAACATAAAAACTCTTAATTTTGAATTTTTCAAATTCTTCTTGTTGTAATTTGATTGTTTTCCTGGCCTAATAATAATCCGGATCCCTCTCCAGTGTTTCGACACTATTAGTGTCATGTTAGTCCCTGACATTTTTTCTTATTTTTTTTTTAAATGCTTTTATTTAACTCGTGTTTTTATTTAAAAGAAAACATTTCCTTGTTTTTATATAACTTAAAAAAAAAAAATGAAACATCCTTTTTGCATGTTTTAGGATTAGATATATTTAATAGACTAGATTTTCTTTTATTATAATAATTTATTTGCTTATTCAGTACTATTATATATGATTATCAAAATTAATGCCGAATTCAAGATCATTTTATAATTTTTTTTTTTCAATTATATAAATTTTCTCAATGCTGCAAGAAATTAACGCACCATTAGATGAAATAATAATAATCATATACTGTACATGTAAATAAAATAGCAATTTCATTTTATTATAATTGAAATAAATTAAAATCATTTCAGTTGAAATTGAAGCTTTTTTTATACTGTACCCTAGTCGACATTTAGCCCCCCTCTGGCCCTTAATACGTCCAATTTAGAGCACTGTAAGCCGACCTAGCACCGACGTTGAATCCTGAGATCATCCCATTTACTAATAGGCCCTAATTCCTTCTATTTCTTTTAGGTCCGACTTTGTACCATTTTGGGGTTCAAATTCGGACCTAATTTAACATGCAATACATACATCTACTTTGAACCCCCAAGTCCGAAATAAGGAGCCTCAATCTCGGGCTTAAATTTCGATCGTTATATTAATATATGGAGTCAAGAAGTGAATATTCCCGAATTTTCATTTGAATTTAATAAACAATTTTAATCCAACGCTGATGTTTCGGTCCTGTTTTTAACCATCATCAGATGTTTGATTATATCTGTATGGAGCTGTGAAATCAATCAACTTATTAATTAATCAAATTTAATATAAAATAAAATATTATTTTCTAATAGACGCTAGCTCAGAGAGGTTTGTTCGGACAAAACAAAACGTCCCAGTGTTTGATTAAATATATTTTTATTAAATTAATCAAATAATATTGGCTGTTTTCTTCTTCCTTCTTACCTTCTATAACATTAGTTACTGACAAAATAGTAATACTGTTATATTCAAGGGCGAATACAAGGAGGGTAAAGGGGCAATTACCCCCTCCCCTCCCCTAGATTTGAGAAAAATATTTTTCTTGGAAATTGAATTTTATTTTTAATATAAATTTTTTTTTTTTTTTTTTTTTTATTTAATTCCCCCTTTGTCGGCTGCAGAGGCCATTAGGGTTTTTTAATTTTACATATACATATTATTAAAGATTTATAACACCGATGGCTACCGGGGGACGTTTTACGCAGATTTCAGGGGGTCACCAATCCCAGATTTCGTCGCGCTTGGCATTGCTTAACAGCAACGGTTGTGGTGACTATTGCTCTACTCCGTTGCCAGGCCCCCGGCAATATAAAATTAAAAAAAAAATTTTATTTGTAGACGAGATTATATTATTATTTACTCGCCAGTTAACAATAGCTTCGTGTAACAGGCTAATCGCTACTACTAGAAAGCAGCGACCAATCGCACCTAGAAATAAACAGCCGACTAATCGCCCCGTGTGACCTAGGCTAAAAGGTCGGATTAAGCCGAGCGTTCAACTTTGCACGCTATTCTAAGTAATAATTGTGGAATATATTAATACAATTGCCATTTAGAAGGAAATTTCTCTTTTGAAATCATATCTACAAAATGTTTAGGCTTTTAATTTGAACTTGGTTTAGATTTTCTTTAAGGGGCGCGTCTCGGGGTGCTAATTTTGGGACTTTCCAGCGGCCACAATTTTGAAGCTATCGACCTCAAATTTTTTTTAAATTAAAGCTATTTAAAATATCTACAACTTATAGAAGCCCTTTTTTTGATTTTCGAAAAAAAAAAATTTTTTTTAGATTAATGGCATTAAATAAAAGATATTTAAAAAAAAAGGAGCTCTATAAGTTGTAGATAATTAAATTAGTAATCATTGTGTTAAAAAATAATTAATTTTTTGCCTTTAATTAATTAGCTGGAAAGTCTAGAATGAAATGGACCAAGTTGCGTGTTATCCAATGGGGGAACACTAACGCCATCTGGTGCCGCCTCGAGTCAATCGTGTTTTAACGGTTTTCCGAGACGCGCACCTTAAAATAAATACTTGTAGCAAATGCATATGCAAATAGTCCACAATCATATGCACTGTATTTGTTTGTTTTTGTACTTTTTGAAAGATAAAACTTATACTATCAAAATATGGAAATAATCTAAATAAATATATTTTACAGCTTTCATGTAAATATTGTCCATTCATACTATCATAAATATGAACAACTTGGCATTCATAAAATGAACATATCCAATGGCCTATTCTTTTCGGATCGTTTTGAGATAGAAATTCTTCGTATAAAATTTGAATATGTGATTTTCCAATTGGTATTGGCTTAATTATAAACTAGACTGGTTGTAATTTACAGGGTGTTGATTTATTTTTCAAAATCTTGTGAAATTTTTCTATATCGTCATCATTTATTGAATCATAATTTAATATGATCTTTTTATAAAGGTTCCTCTTACTTCTATTTTGTTGTGTTCGATTTTGGAGATTTGATTCATCAATGCTATTAATTTGTTCGTTAATTCTCCTTAAATGGTGTTGCTGAAGTTGGTTTATTTGAGAAAGAAAACGCTATATTTTCAGCAATTTTCTATTAGCTAGCAAGGCAATAATTCCAAATATTTCGGAGACCTATTGGCACTCCTTCTTCAGTGGATTTCTCCACATACGACCCTTACAATTAAAACGCTTGGAAGCGACCATGTTATACGTCCAGCAATTATTAATCATTTGTTCGTTAATCACATTTCCATATTATTTAATTGTTTTATAAATTTTTGCATAAATAGGCTTGTGATAGCTAAAATAGCTTTCCGCAGTGGGTGTTTGGAGATTGGGATCGATTAGGTCGATTTGTGTAGCCATATTAGTTGTAATTTCATTTTTTATTAAAAATGATATCAAATTTTGTTTCTATGATAACAGGTTATTCAAATAATTGTGTTTCAGTGTTCTTTAAATATATTATAATTAAAATCTCCTGAAATTATTAGGTTGTCTGAAATTTCAGGAGTAAGAAATTTTTCTCAAATATTTTTTTAATGAATTTTTGGAGATTTATTCTTACTGAATTGAATGATGAATGAAAATAATATGAGATTTGTATTTTATATGGTTTATTTTTATAAAGATTTTTTAAAAATAATCATCACGCGAAATCATTAATATTTTCTCTCGGCAGATAGTCTTTTTGTTCGCTTTATTGCCAATATTTTTTGAAGAAAAATTTAATTGGGACGTTAGAATTAGGTTTAAATTCGATTAACTCTAAAGTTCCACATGCCCCATTAACTAAACTAGTCCATCTTCAATATCAATATGCGATGTTATCATATATTTATATTTTATACCAAATGAATAATATAATATAAGTCAATCCATCAGTTTCTATACTTTTTTAAAGAAGCTAATACTTTAACTATTGTGGATTCACGGATTTTTCCTTGAATAAAATTTTGGACTTCTGAAATACATGTATTAATATATTCAATTCACGGATGTTCTTTAATTCGTTGTTCTTAAAATAATTGAATTATGAAAAAAATAATCGATTATTTAAAAAAAAAATCGATTATGAAAAAAAAAGTAATAATCTAATTTTTTCCTCCCTGCAGAAATTGTTTTCCCTTCCCGACAAAATTATTTTACCTTTCTTTTAAGGAAGCCAAATTTGTCTCATCCTATCTTTGGTACATATTTTTTGATAATCGATTTTTTAAGAAAATAATCTGTGAAAAATCGATTAATCGATTATTTTGCGCAGCCCTACTTACCACTGAACCACAGCACGACATTCGATTATTTGAATTCACTCAGACTTTCGAGTCTAGGGTCTCGGGTTTGCGAGAAAAATTTATTTCATTTGGAATAAATACGGATAGAGTTTAAATGGCCTTAGATGCCGAAAAAGATATTCTACGTCATCGGGAGAAATAGACCCAAATCTGAAGTCACATTCTTACATACATTATAATTTTACATGTTTTTATTTCATCTTTATTTTATACATTATTCAATCACAATATTCTCTCCATCATAGCACAAAAAAGACCTATTTACTTGAGTAATTTTTAATTTCAACTTTCGCCAGGCGACTACCTTTGACAACAATAAAGCGAGATTCATTCATGTCATCCACCCACTCACTCACACACACACACAACACCCTACTATAATAAGACACTTGCGTTTAGTGCTTTATGGATCGTTGACCTAAAATTGTCGCGAAAATCTCTCGTTTGCCAATTACCTCACTCTCGTGTGGTGTGTGTGCTCCATTAAGGACCCTCGACTAGAGCTTGTCTGATGTGTTAATGTCCTTTACAATGGATTTGCTTGACTCAAACACCCACCCACGCACACAAAACCTATCCCACCACCGCACAATAAACAACAACAGAACACAATTTCATTTTCTCCTTTCTCTCTTCTCTCTCTCTCTCTCTCTCTCTCTCTCGCTTGTGTTGTGATCGTTTGCTGTTTATTAAATTCCATTCTTGACGCTGAATTTTAATAAAACTAATATTTCCTTTATTTGAAGAAAAAAAAATAGTTTGGAGATGGTAGAATTTGATTAAAGAAAAAATTGACTTTATTAAAATAAATATATATGAATGACAATATTATATAGCCAATAGTCTACTATTAAGGGGGAGTAGGAGCGACCGTCTAAACGTACTTTAAAAAAACACTATATAGACTATTATAAGGAATTTTCCAACGCAGTTTTTTTAAATGAATTAAATTCATAAGGGATGATTGTAACAGAAAGTTATAAGGTCAATCTAACCTTGACTCGCATAGCCTGTTGGTCCTTATAAAATGGCAAAAAATATTTTATACGATTGTGCCATTCGACATTTTGAGAATTTTTGTTGACACGCTTCAGCCCTGATGATGGTCGTATATCTGACCGAAACGTCGGCTTGAAGCGATAAATAAACGAAATAAACTTAGCTGCAATCGCTCTTTTATTTCTTCCTTACTACAGGATCTGCTCAGCTATCCACCTCACTCTAATAGAAAGTTATAATTTTGTTATAAAATTATGAAAATTCAATTTTTTTGTAATCAAGCAAATACAGAAAAACAAACGGTTACAATAATTTTAAATTTTTTTTAAATTTAAAAATGAATTTATTAATTAATTAACGCAGTTTTAATCTTGCTTGGTAGAGAGCGTGCAGTTTTTTCTCTAGGCAATGAAATTTCAATTTCATTAGTATAATAGGCGGATGCGAGATGTGCTTATTGGGCCGGCGCCCTAGGATAAGGGTAGTCCACCCGCCGCGAAAGCGTGGTGGTCCTGGTTCGACACCAGGGGGCAATTTTGCTCAATCTTAAGCAAAAAATATCTCGCATATTTGCTATCTTAAACGATATATTGACTGGCTAAAGAACAGTCTATTTGAGCATTGATTGAAAAATTCCATCCTTTTCAAACAAGGCTCTACCAAAATAATTATTATTAATCATATATTAATTAAGAAAAATTTAAAGTTTAGATGATTTGTAATTAAATTTAAAAAAAACCGTCAAAATAGTCGAGCATTCTGCCGATAGATGGCTGGACTGTTTATCTTACGGCATTATCTAATCACTTTTAAGCCTATATACATAGATTTTTGTATGCTGTTATATATATAATAATATTTATAAACTATTCATTATTAAAAGATCAACGAAAATCAAACAAATACATGAGATTAAATATAGCCCTACCATCCTGCCATCTGTTGGCAAATTTTCGACTTTTGACTAACTTTTTAAGACGCCATTTTGTCGGCAAGCACCTGCGAACAACTAGGCCTATATGTAGGCTACTATGAGAAATAAATAAATAAAATATATATTACTGAACTGATATTGCTTGATTCCTGTTTTGTTTTGTTTTTTTGGTATCCAAATGGCTTAAATAAAATCATCGGACTGCCTGGGATCCGAACCCGCGATCTTTGGTATAGAATGAAAGCACGCTACCAACTACACCAAGCCCGAGGATAGATGTGAGATTTGCCGTCTATACTTCCTAACGAACGATCTAGGACTAGTTGTTGGTTATATCAATGCGCCGCCCTTTCTCTCAATTACAGAAGGAGGAAATAACCTCTCGATTGGGTTCATGTGCCTTTGCATATGCGAATGCCCTAAGAAGTGGCGACTTATGACTTTCATTCTCGATTAATTTTAATTTCCTCTACCGCGCACGTTTAAATTAAAACAAATCGTTTCTATGATTGACAGCCAAAATGCATATGACCTCATTTCAGGGGGCAATTACTAATTTGATAGACAATATACCGGTGCTATATTTAGGCGATCATTGTAAACACGACGAAGGGAGGGTGTTTACAATCATTTTCTACGTCGCCATCATTTGACAGGCTTCTAAGTAGCCTATCTATTATTGCAGAATATTTCTTAGGAGCCCCCAAAAAAAGTGCCGGAATGAGCAAGTGTTATACCAAGTCTACCAAGTATATATAAAGCTTGCACTAGCCGCGTCACCCGCTACAACAATTTTTTTTTTTTTCAAATTAGAATCCTTCATCTTTTTCAATTTAATTAATTCTCTTGTGAAATGTCTGTGTGTTGTGGCCCTGACCTCTTTTTTACACTTATTTCAACTGCCCTGTGCCTCCCTCACTTAACGCAATTTAAACTTCATCAAAAGCATTTTCATAATCACAGCTTACAAAGCCTTAAACTCATTTTTATTGTCTAAGGCGACCATAATTCATTTCATTAAAAGACAAAAATAATTTAAAAAAATCTGGTGTGACTGGTCGCACAGCACACAACTGTCCGACAACTTTCCACAACTAGAACTCTTTTACCGAAGGTAAGAGATTTTTCGTGTCGACATATTTTTAGTGACCGAAACTACGGTACATTCAAATTTCAGGATGTAATAAAATTAAGTATAGGAAAATATTTATATTTTGTTACCATGGCAACCATATCTCCTATCTTTTCCTATGAAGTACAAGAGTAAAGTGGTATTCAGAAAATTTCAATGGCAAAATGAGAGTATACGTTTTAAAGAGCATCTAAATAATAATTGATTTTTGAATTTTAACCAAAATCGTTGGAGCAAATTTTGAGAAAATCGAAAAAAAAAAAAAAAACTGAAAAAGTACACCAGTAAAGTACTAGAACTGTTTGGCCCGATTTTGATCAAAAGCTTAATTTTACACTCTTTAATCACATTCACAAAGATCATCATCGGATTCTGGAACTTTTACAGTAAAAATCCTAAATTAGAGACAACTCTGATATTTTAAACTTTTCTAACCTAAGTTTAATATGATTCACAGTTTCCTATTTCCGGACTCAAAAGAAAAAGTTTTAAATGAATTTTTAATTTAAACAGAGAGAGAGAGAGAGAGAGAGAGAGCAACGCAAACAAACATACTTTAGATTTTTTTTTTTTTTTAATAATACGTACAATATTTGATATAAAGTTGACTTGCCATGATTTATAATCTTAATCTAAATATGTATGTTTAATGTACGTCTTCTTATCACCAACCGGAAAGGCGAAAATTTATAAATCAATATTTTCAAAAACGAGAAGATAGATATGAAAAATAAATTATTTTTTTTTTTTTAGTCTATTGTTATTTTGTGAAATTCCGTTTATTGATTGAAGTATTAAAACTTGATTAAAAACAACATCTGGTGTGACTAGGCACAGCACACAACTTTCTCCTATTTCGGCAATTGAAAGTTGTGTTGTGTCCTTGTCACACCAGATTTTTTTATGTCGACATATATGTAGTTTCCGCCGATATATTAAAATTCAAGATGTAATAAAATTTATAAACATGGGAAAATATTTATGTTGATAAGAGAAGTGGCTGTTCAACGATCAGAATAATAGACAGGAAGAGAGGATGTCAGCCAAAAGGAGAGCCTCTAAAGAATAAAAATCTCCACTCAAAGATGTTTCGGGTTTAATTAAATAAATCCATCATCAGTTATTAAGAGATTATTGGCAATCTCAAGGCGTACACCATTGAGATAAAGATAGAGTTGTTATATATAAACATCTACAAAATTATATAAAAATACAATATTTGCATATCCGATGTCATATGCTCATCAGTCAACACGGCCAAGTCTCAAATATATAATGTGTATGTGTAAACATTTATATTTTGTTACCATGGCAACCATTTCTCCTATCTTTCCTATGTAGCACAACAAGCACAAGTACAATTTTGAGAGCAAATTGAGAATATACATTTTAAAGAGCATCTAAAAAATAATTTATTTATGAATTTTAATCAAATCGAAACAAATTATCTCAAGAACGAAAAGAGCTAGCCTCAAAACGTATATATCCATCAAAATCAAAATAGCAATTTACTCGATGGATTAAACACTCCAGGCCGATGCTAATCTGCTCTATGGCCATTTATACAAATCTATAATGCAATACTAATATAGGCGAGGGAATTATTTCTCCAACCTGATATAAATAGTTCCTGTTCATTAAGTTGAAATCAAACTCCTTCTCTTATCCTCATACTAAAGTTAAATTTCCATATAAAGAGAAATGTTTCTCAAAACCATTTCATTTCACGTAAAATTTATAAATATGAAGTGAATAAAATAAATAAATTCCTTTGATCTAATAACATTATTATTTTATTTTTTTTTTTTATTTATTAATAGTTTAGATGGCGGTCTTGTCTAGTATATTCAATTTGTCCTTTATCCTTCTCAAAGGGAATCAGTCGGAAGCCTTTACTTAATAAGTAATATGATGAAATTTAATTAAATGTTTCTAACGCCTCCAGGCTTAATTTCAATTAAAGAGAAATGAGAGAGAGAGAGAGAGCGCCAATCTTATTTATCTGCTTTTGATTACATTATATAATAATAAATAAACTTTATTTAACACAGGGCTTTAAATTAATAATATTAATATACTAGGACTTGTAAAGGAAGGTAGCCCACCCGATTTTCTCCTATAGAGTAAAAGAGAAAAACTTTGTTGAAAATAGTTTCTCAAAATGGTGGATAAAACTATTTTTACTTTCTCTTATATTAAGAGAGAAAGTATTAGTTTCATGTCAAATATTTGATGTAGAGATTTTGATGAATATACACGTTTTGTGGTCCCCTGAGGGAGTCCCCGCACATCAATTGAGCAAAAACGTTTTTGCATAAAACTGTTTTTTCAATGCTTTTCTGAGTCAACGCACACCGAGGAGACAAAACACAATTGGACATGATTCGACATCATTGAATAAAATGTTTTGCCTTTGAGCGTTTTGCTCAATCCGTGTTCGTTGGCATTGGACAAAATGTTCTGCCATTGAGCAAAAAATGCCAACGCACAGTGATTAGGCAAAAATGGTCAATGACAAAATATTTTGTTGAATTAGTAAAAGAATTTGATTTTCGGTTTATCTGTGGTTTATTTTATGTAAAATTTACAACGTTTCGACCACCTTCTGTGGCTTTCTTCAGGTACAATTCAGCTAAGATTATAAAGGTTGTTACATCTGTGACAATCTCAATTGAATTAGTTGAGAAAAAACAAGATGGCTGCCGCTTCTCGACAGCTTGCCATGGTAACATAGTATAAATATTTTCCCATACTTATAAATTTTACATCTTGAATTCTATCGGCGGAAACTAAATATATCTTGACACAAAAAAATCTGGTGTGACAAGCACAGAACCCAACTTACAAATTCCAAAGCTAAGAGAAAGTTGTGTGCTGAGCGACCATTCACACCAGATTTTTTAAATAGTTGTGAAATTATTTTGAAGTTTTTTTTTTAGCTTATGTGTTGTAATAAATTGAAGACAGAGCTTTGCCAAGCCGCCTCCCTAAATTTTATATCAAAATATTCAAAGAGAGAAATAAGAGCGGATCAACTTCCCCCCCCCCCCTGTGGGCGGCCCTTGTTGAGTATGGCGAGGAGCTCAAGGTGATAATTTGCCAAATGATAGGAGGCTATAATCATTAGTCTACTATATAGAAACCTTCACTCTAAATATTTATTTTATCTCCATTCACTCATTTGGAATTAATTCTATTATATACGAGGGCGATATCTTATGGATGCTTCATTTAATTTTATCGGATTTTTATCTAGTAAAAAAAAAAAATAAAATAACATTGTATATTTGGCAGTAATGTTTGTTTTCATAATTTTAACAATCTATTCTACTCAATGTTTTATCATATGATCATAAGCATAATATATATGAGTTTGTCGCAAACAACTCATGAATTATCACGCAACTATCGCCACTTATTATTGTTAAATATCAATAAAAAGACTATGGGGATTCGCTGGTGTAGTGGGCTAGGATGTCGGCTTCTACAAAGGAGATCCGTGTTAAAATCCTGGGCGTGGGGGATTTTTCATTAAATAAAAATATTTATTTAATGTAAACAAATAATCCTCAAGCAGGCACTGGATTGGAATATTGGATCTCACCACAATACCCCCAGGCAACTCTGCGAGGAGAGGGAGTTGCTGTGACACCCCGTCCTGTGGAAGGGACGTAAAGAAGATTCCCTCTCAGAGATGCATTCTTTGAAAAGAGTAGGCTACATGCCGGTGCTGAGGGAGTCTCTCCTCAAACCAGGACATCCTCCCTAGCATAGAAGAGGTTGGATAAAAGGAAGGAACCAGGTCGTATCAGAAATAAGAATTGCTTCACTAGCTAGAAACGAACGCCGGAGGAGGAGTTAGAGATAGGAAATGATGTAACTTCACGGGGTACCGGTAGATGGCTACGGCCAGAGGCTGGTTGGTTTTGAGGTGTGTCTTCGTGCACGAAAGCACCTCAGGTAAATAAACGGGGACCCCGATTGGAATTTCAAATAATAATAATAAAAAGTCAGGGGCGTTATTCTCGCTCAGATACTTTGTCCAAATAACGCTGATATATCCATCTGTGTTAATTATTAAAATCGTTGATATAGATAATGAGTAACAAGTCAATAAATAGTGTTTCTCTCTGCTTTGTTAAGACGAGACGTTGGCTTTTAGATTTAACAAAAGAAATTCACTAACTCACCTATCCAAGAACCCATATCATCGTCTGTGTAGAGCTCGCTATTATTTAACTTCAATTGGGGTAGAAGGACGGCTGAAAAACCGATTGGCATGCCACATCCTGCCGCGAAGATTACCAATGCACACGCGGATAGACACTGCAACAAAAACAAGGATCGTTAATAATAATATCTAATTTATATCTTTTGAACTCTATAGAACTCAAGATGCCCCCCCCCCCAAAAAAAAAAAAAAGAAGCTCCTATGAACTCCTCTTCTTCCAGGTCAAATGTTAACAAGATGAAGTCACATTTATAGAGTATCAAAACTTTGTTTCTCTTATCATTTCTAAAGATGAAAGTAATTTTAACTTTTAATTAAATAAAAAAAAAAAAAAGAAGAAATTCCCTTCCAAAGAAATTTCAAAAATTTGCAAAAATCTAACAAAGACGCTCTAGAGTACATAAAATCCAAAGAACTTAAAAAGGAAATGATCAAAAGGACAAAATACAAAATAAATAAATGATTTAATCATCATAAAGACTCAAATTGTTTATCTTCAATTATACTCCAGACGAATGATGGAAGATTTATTCCCTTGCCAACAAGTGTTAAATCAATCACATGGATGATTCCTCTCTGGACAAGAGCTCTACAATTAATATAAAGAAATCTCTTTCGCCCCTCCCCCCACAACTCCAATTCATATCTGCCTTCTCTCTCTCTCTCTCACCTTCTAAAGCTTCTTTAATGTTTTCTATGTTGAGGAGAACTACCGCGTCGGGTTTGCGGTAAGACAAAGGATTTCGCACCCCCCCCCCCAACCCCCCACTGCAGCCAGCCCCTTTATTCATTATATGCTCAAGCCCGAAAAGTCCCCATTTGATTTCCACTGATGTATTGGGCTCTGCTTGCACACACCAAAACAAAAACGATTTATAAAATCTGGTGTGACTGGCGCACAGCACACAACTTCTCTTACCCTTCGGTAAGAGAAAGTTGTGCACTGTGCTGGTCACACCAGATTTTTTGTGTCGAGATATATTTAGTTTCCCATAGCACCTTAGTTTCAAACTTGCATTTTAAATGTTGATTGCTTGAAATAAACTATGGTTATTTTTCAAAATTTTAATCTCATATTTGGACATTTTATACACAATATAGATTCGTAAATAAATACAAAATTTCATAAGAATTGGAAAAAAAATTTTAAATGCGTAAAAAGTTCCAAAGGGGACCCCTTTTGAATCGAAATTAACATACAAATCCCTATAGGAAATTAACATTGGCCAAATGCGAAGATAAGGTAGAAAAATTTAAAACGCGTAGAAAGAGAGAAGATAGTTTTGTGGAGAGAGAGATATGTTTTCTCCGAAAAAAAAAATGGGCGTTTAAATAATAATTGATTTTTAATCTAATAAAAAGAAAAAGATTTAAATTCGGTTACCATGGCAACCATTTATTTCTCCTATCTTTCCTATGAAGCACAAGAGTAAAGTGTGCTTCAAACAATTTTGAGGGCAAAACGAGAATATACATTTGAAAGAGCATCTAAAAAATAATTGATTTTTTGAATTTTAATCAAAATCGTTAGAGCGAATTTTGAGAAAATCGAAAAAAACTGAAAAAGTACATCAGTAAAGTACTAGTACTTTTTGGCCGATTTTGATTAAAAGCTTATTTTGTCGGTCCCGGGGGTGTTTAACTTAAATATAAAATTTCAGCCTCATAGCTCAATTCCTTCATGCTTAAAATTGAACACACACAGACACACACACACACACACAACACACACAGACAGACAGACCATGTCGCGAAAACCACTTTTTTGGATTCAGGGGACCTCAAAACGTGAAGATCCATCAAAATCTCGACATCGAATTTTTGACATGAAACCAATACTTTCTCTCTATATATATATTACATATATACATAGGTAAGAGAAAGTAAAAAGGAGATTGTTTATGAAAGGAGCAGCAAGTAACCATTAAAGAATTCATTCTAGCCGACAGAGTTTTGGGTCAAATTTATTGACCCATCATCAGCGAGTTAATCATTCATTGGGTGTGTATGACCCGAAACATCTCAGATGAAATTGAGAAAAGATGCAGCAGCATATCGTTGATAAGATAAAGACAACTTATTCATTAAAAAAAAGATAGTTTTTCAATACAACTTTTCGGTTGAGAAAATCCTCGGGTCAACTTTAATCTTTTTTTTTTTTCTTTTAATCGGATTTAACACTTTGAAATGATAAGAAGTCACAAGATAGAACGAGATTTTTTACGTTTTGTAATCAACCACACATAGCATCTAACAGAAAGACAAGGTAGACTATTACGTCATCAGGGAGATGAACATTGTAAATAATAGCTGTGAGTGTTAATTAATTGCAAATAATATTTACTGGAAAGTCAATCTCTATATCACCCAGGGGAAAAAAAATATTGACATATCTAAAACAAACAATAGCTGAAAAAAATAAATTCCCAGCGAGAAGATAGGCAACCTAAATGACCAACTAACTCACGTATTTTTCAATTAATTGTACCATTGTTTTCCAGAGGGTGTAAATTTAAATCGATTCTATCGTTTTTTATTTTTTTGCTCTTCAATGTGCCGTTATCGTATAATAGAAAACTGTCCGTCTGCCACGCTTTGTTTAAACAACACCATGTTGGTTGGAATTTCGAAAGAAAAATTTTTCATCCAGATCAGTGCTTCTTAAACTTTTTTGAATCACACGGCCTCCGCTAATTTTTTTTTTTTTTTTTAATTCAGATTGGTTAAAACACTATTTATAATTTTGAATTTCGTATATTCACACACTTACTAATCAATGCATGCGTTTACTAATTTTAATAGTAAAATCGTGAAAAAATAAATAAATAAACACCGTGATTATGTTTTGATTAGTGAGCTCAAGAACTTTAGAAAATTTAATATTAAGATGCGCTGAACATACAACCGAAACATTTCCAGCTGATTGGTGAAAGTAGAGTAGAGTCCCGGTAATCCGAACCTCGCTAATCCGAACTTCCGGTTAATCCGAACTCTTTTTGCGTACGATTTTTTTTTTTTTTTAAGAGGAATATAAATGAAAATTAGACATTAAAGGAACTTTATTTTATTAAAAAATACGAATTATAAAAAATAGAGAAATAGTCACGACAAGTTTCACGGTTTACAACGTAATAAATACGACTTTATTATCAAAATTAACTAATTCAAGCTTACAATGGTTAATGAACTCGATAATCGAAGACCCTTAGTCCCAATTAGTTCGGATTAACGGGACACTACTGTATTTAGATCATTTTTTCTTGGCTGCCTCTGCCTTTATACACCCTTTATTTTCCTAAAAAAAAAAAAAAAAAAACCTTATGGCCTATCTCATCTATTTCAAGAGGGACAAACCCTGGCAGGGCAGGATCTCGGCCGCCGAAGGCGGCTTAGCTAGCTAGTCATTTAAATAAATTTAATTCACTTCGTGAAGTGAGATCTCTTCCTCTAGTCCAATTAAATCAATAAAATCACCTTTATAGCAGGTAAATTCGCTTCCAGACTCATTTCTTGTATTTAGCTGAAGTTGACTCATTAATTGTAATTAATCTCGCAAATCATGTTTTTTAAAAGCATTCACTTAGAATGAATTTTATCCTTATGCTTACACAACTCGAATTTTCTTTATTACATTTCCTGTTTTCCTTTATGCCTTTATAGGGTGTTCAACAGAATTCGTTCATTAAATGTTTTCAAGAAACGATTTGTGAGAACTTTGCTTTTGCATCACAAATCCGGAGAAAAATTACAATAATCCGAACGAGATTCGAATACAAAAAAAAAGGTCAAATGCGATTCGTATAGCCTACTAAAAAAAAAGCTCGAACGAAAACGGCCAGTTGAGCTTTGCCCCCCCCCCCCCCGCCGCCCTCAAAGGCTAGTTACGCCGCTGATCTGAACCCACACTCCTTGGCTTATTGAAATTATCAACATTAACATTTATCGATTTATTCTAACCTCTCCGCCACGGGGGAGGATTTATATTTTGGAATGTCTTATTTTTAACAACCCTACTTGTAGTAGACACTTTCGTTTTTTTTTTTTTTTTAGATGTTTTGTCGCAATTAGCACCAACTTGCTTATTTGCTATTGAACAACCAAATATTTTTGCATCATTATTTGAATACTAAGATTTTGTTAATATACTTGATGTCTATTTTAAATCTACCAATTTAGATAAGCGTCCACCTTTAAAAATTATTAACCTATTGTTAGTAGAATTAGTTTAATCAATTAAGACTCTTTCGGTAGCCATCGGTATATTGTATTTAAGGTGGACCTACTCACTTTAAACGAGGACTTCTTTATCGTGACGATATTAACTATTGTGTATGTTAACTTCAGTTTTGGGAAGATTATAGCCCGCATTTATGACACAGCTCTGAAGATGCACCGAGAAACGTTAGCCTAAAAATAAATAAATTTTGCTGGCTTCATTTCTTTCTTCTCGCTCATCTTTAGTCTACTCTCAGCCATATATATAATTCATCTTGAGTTTTGGTCGGCAGCGTAGGTAAATGGAAGTAGGTTGGAGTCTGTTGTATTTTATATAATCTTTTGTAGACTAGTTGTAATTTTGAGCCTTCGTCGGGGCTAACAAAATTAAATTTTTGAGTATTGTATTTTTAATATGATGGTGCAAATAGGCTATCAATACACAATTTATGTTCTTTTGTCAATTTTGTTTTCCCTGAAGATGAGCGTAACGAGAGCTCAAAACGTCGGCTATCACTGTAATGACATCATCTTGACTGGCACCTAAACGTTTCGCCCTTTTGTTTATGAAGTTAAAGCCTTGACTTGATTCCAAAAGACAAGATTGATTACGTTATTTCTTTTTCAAAAATAAAGAGTGAACTAAAAGTTTATAAAATTAAAATGAAGATACTTTTGTTTTATGAGTGTGAGAAAAGAGTAATAAATACACGTTTCAACCTCCTTTGTCAGGATGAACAGATTTCGAAATATTAACGATTTACAAAAATAAATACAATGATTACTTGCAATTTTACTTATTAATAAATATGAAGATTATATTCTACAAACCTGTGCAAAAAGTGCTCTCCATGAGTGAGATTTGTATGAATGAAGTTCACCATCTTCAGGATCAGGTGGCATAAGTTCTTTGCTTGGCACAATCATCGGATGAGGTGAGAGATATTTCACCTCCAAAAACGCCTCCGTTTCTCTAGAAAAAAAAAAATTAAATTTTTTATTACAATAAATAGACTACTAAATACAAAAGTCTTCTACATCTTTTTTTTTCAAATTTATTTTCCTGTTCTTCCTTCCATAGAGCCAATGTTAAATCCCCATATGTGGATTTGCATATTAATTTCGTTCCCTTTGGAACTTTTTACTCATTTAAAAAAAAAATTCCAACTCTTATGAAATTTTGTATTTATTTAGGATTCTCTATTGTGTATAAAATATAATATGAAATAGTTTGAAAAGAAATTAATGGCTGAGTGATAATAAACAGGAACAGGTAGATGAAGGCAGCCAGCAAAGAACAAAAACTTTATTTAAATATCGTCGACGTTTCGGGAACTCGTCGCTCCCATCTTCAGGACGATAAATTGTTAATGTTGTTTAGATTGATACATATAGGTTGCAATTTTGTATGACCTATATGTATCAATCTAAACAACATTAACAATTTATCGTCCTGAAGATGGGAGCGACGAGTTCCCGAAACGTCGACGATATTTAAATAAAGTTTTTGTTCTTTGCTGGCTGCCTTCATCTACCTGTTCCTGTTTATAATATGAAATTAAAATTTTGAAAAATAACCATAATTTATTTCAAGCAGTCAACATTTAAAATACACA
Source organism: Euborellia annulipes (assembly GCA_023213315.1). Lineage (NCBI taxonomy): Eukaryota > Metazoa > Arthropoda > Insecta > Dermaptera > Anisolabididae > Euborellia > Euborellia annulipes. The sequence continues at coordinate 106,990 of JAKCPI010030390.1, forward strand.
GAGCCTATGGAAATTTGAATCAATTGACTTTTTTTACTTTTTACTTATGAAATGCAAGTGGTCGAGTTAACTAAGGTGCTATGGGAAAACTTAATATATCTCGACACAAAAAATCTGGTGTGAATGGTCACACCAGATTTTTATTGTAGAATTTAAGCTTTTCGAACTCTCTCTCTCCCCTTGACAGCAATGTCAATCTTCCTCCGTTGTTTACGTAAGCATTTCATTTTTTGTATGGAATTTCCCATTTTTTAAGGATTATTTTTTTGCTGCTAGTAAAAATCGTTCGACCTTGTTCCCGGGTGACGGCATTGCGCAAGAAAATCCGAATTTTCTGACACCTGAGCAATTCTGAATAGCTAAAAGGAAATGCAGAGTTTTGAAAAAAATCTGGTGTGAACTAATTTTTTTTTTTGTGTCGAGATATATTTAGTTTCCTCCGATATATTATAACTCAAGATGTAAAATTTATAAACATGGGAAAATATTTATATTTTCTTACCATCGCAACTATTTTTCCTATCTTTCCTATAAAGTACAAGAGTAAAGTGTGCTTCAAAAGATTTCAAGGGTAAAATGAGAATATACATTTTATAGAGCATCTAAAAAATTATTGATTTATGAATTTTAATCAAAATCGAACGAAATTTTTCCGAAAAAGGAAAAAAAAATTAAAAAAATTCATTAATAAAGTACTAGTACTTTTTGGCTGATTTTGTTCTAAAGCTTCATGTTACGTCTCATCGGAGTACATAACTTTAATATAAAATTTAAACCTCCTAGCTCTTTTCGTTCTTGAGATATTTTGTTCACAGGCACTCAGAAAACATGTATTTCCATTAAAATCTCGACATTGAATTTTTGTCATGAATTAAATACTTACTATATATATTAATATATAGGCAAGAGAAAGTAAATTTTTTTTTTCTGTTTTGGAATGGGTGCATAAAGTCCGAAGACCTATAATGACCAGTGGTCACATGCAGCCAGGAAGAAAATAAAAACAAAAGGAGAAGCATAAAAGGGGAACTCAACTGCGGGAACTGAGAAGATGTCTGATGAGGTTAGACTTGAAAGTCTGAAGATTGTAGGTTTTGGGGGATCTGGGGCGGGCCCCTTTTTTTTATTCCCCCCCTCCCAAAAAAAGTTTAATGGGGCTCACTTCACACTTGTGAGGATATTTTTATTGCATAGGTGAAAATAGTTAATTAAATTATCCAAAAGGTGAATTTGTTCTTTGGGTTGCCTACCTTCCAGCTACTAAACACAATTTAATTTATACATTTGTTTCTCTCTCAATTTGCTTGGGCCCGTAATAGCTAGCTATCAATATAATTAAAGCCCCTTCCCAAACGTGATAAATGAAGTGTGAGACGTCAAATTAAAGTTTTTCAACTTCTCTCTCTTAAACAAATTGAAATGTTTAAAAATATTCTGTACTTTCTCTTCTCGATTTAACTAATCTCTTCGAAAATAGATGATGCCAGTCAACATCAATTAAATTTTCATGGTCAAATTTGTCTCTGGGATGCTTCTGACAGTCAGACATGGAGAGAGAGAGATATCAATGTGTGTTGCCTAAGCAATCGATAAGTTCCATATGCTTGTATTATATTATTTAAACGATTAAAATTACGTTTACCCTTTTTGATAAGCATACAAACAAGAATTCAATGAATTGGCGCAATTCCAAAGATAATAATAAAATCAAGCAATTGGAAAATTTCAATTATTCTTTTCATTAGCGTTTTTTTTTTTTTTTTTTTTATTATTATTTAAAAAATTTGGTGTGATTGATCACACAAGCATCTCTCAACTTCAGTAATTGAAAGATTGTGTTCTGTGAATGACCCACCAAATTTTTTTGATGACATGAGTCGTCCATTTCCAAAAGTACCTAATTGACAAAATTTGAAAAGTTGAGATTTTAATCGAATGTTGTTCGCCCAACTGAAATACACATTTGAAAATAGTTTTCCAGTGAAAAAAAGTTTCTATATTCTATTTAAAACAAATCCTGAAAATCGAGTACAAATTCAAACCGGGCCTAGTTGCATTTCATTCTATTTCCAAAACTGTCTTGTTGCAAACAAACAAATACTGTTCCAAAACTACTTGCTTGCTAACATAAAGATATCGACTTTCATGAAGTTATTTCCAAAACTTGCTAATTTCAATGAATAATAGACCTACCCACAAGTTTATATTTTGGTAAACTGAAGGACATTTTTATAGTGCAGACCTATATTTCTACACTTTTTAATAATGATTATTGTTGGCTAATCTGCTACTTTAATGGAATTTTCTTTTTTGTTTTGCTATGTTGATTGATACTGACCATTTGCATTTACTGTGCCAAAACTCGCTAATTGCAAAAAACTTTTCCAAAAGTGCCTAGAAGAATATTAAAACTTTATTACTGCTATATAGAAAATAATACGGACCTAAGACCTTGTAAATTGTGTTCCTAAAAAAAAAGTTTGATTTTTATTGTGCAATCTAGGAAATATTGCTTCGTCTGTTGGCAATATTGCGCAATACTAGAATTTAGTATCTTTTTTTTTAATTTCAGGTTTAACCATTCTCAGTAATGTACTATCTAGTCGCAAAAAATTTTGAAAATCACTTGGTTCCCTAATTCTTAGTTCACTTAACAGTTATTTCTTTCTTTAAACCATTCCTTCGTCCACCTGCGCTTCTTTTTTCATTTTTATTTTTTTTTTTGAAGCTATAACTAATGCTTTAGCCAGACAATTTGCTGTTTTCTTATTATTCCACATGTTGACTGCACCAAGTATCTCCCGCAAACTCATTTTTTGAGCAATAACATTGCACCGTGTGGGTTGGCTAAGTAATACTATTGTACAAAATATTGGCTTAAATATTGATCGTGTAGGGTCCGCTTGTTTTCTGTTTTCAGTCATCAGCTCTAGCGAGGAAATGTTGTAGCGGCCTACTGTTATCTTGAAATAAAACAAACAAAAAAAGGGAAACATTGGGTTCACCCAATAACTTTAAAAATCAAATTCATAGTTCAGCGGTTATTAGCCTTGAACTCACTCAACATGAAACAAAATTCATAGAATTTTATAGGATGTACTTAGAAAGTTTTTTTTAATGTTTTAAAAAACCTCGTATCACGAGGAATTGAAAAAAAAGATTCTCCCTATTTCTGCTGATGAGAAACTTCTTATTACATTAAGATATGTGGATATAATCAAAATCTGGAATTCGGCATACAAAATGTTTCGAATAAACTTGTTTTGGGTTGCTGCTCCCCAGTATTGTTGACTGAATGCCTGTAAAAGTAAATTCAAATCATTAAACAGGTAGCGACTCTGCATGGCCCATGCCTTGGCTTCTCCATCGAGACAAAAGATGAAGGCCTCCATTACTAAATGACTCGGCCATTGGTGTTGGTAGCAGATGTTGAACATTGCCAAAAAAATCCAGCGAATGAATCTGATTCATCCTTAATTCTCCTGTAAATTATGGGATGTTGTTCCCGCAGATTAATTGTATGTCCGTTATCGAGGGCGAGTTTTGATACCACCATGAGCAATTTGGTTTACTTTGCGTGGGTGCGAATGGGCTTGGTAGGTTAGCATCAAACAATCAATCAAACGTGTCCGCATGTTTTGTTTCAGGAGGCTGTGGTTCCGCCCTATTTTCGGTTTTTATTTGCTCGACTTGCTTGGCCATTTCTTGCAAACCCTTGGCTAACCCTTCAATTTTACTTGATAGCTGATTAGCGTCCATAATTTAAATATTGTTTATTATATTTAGAATACAGTTTTTTTTTTATAAATCTCAAAAACACAATAGACACGTGGTGCAAATAATTTATAAAGAATCTAATAGAATCAAATCAAAAGCCACGCTGGTAGCATCGCTAATTTGTAAAAAAAAAATTTAATGAATTTCAAAAACACAATCAACACGTGGTGCCACTAATTTATAAAAAAATTCCAATGAAATTAAATCAATAGCCACGCTGGTCGTAGCTCTAATTTATAAAAAAAATTTAATGTATTTCAAAAACACAATTGGCACGTGGTGCCACCAATTTATAAAAAAAAATCAAATGAATAGCCACGCTGGTAGTAAACAAATTATTACTTAAAAATTCAACGAATTTTAAAAACTCAACAGAGCACGCGGTGAATCTAATTTCTAAAAAAAAATCTACTCAAATTCAATAAATAACGACGTTGGTAGTAACAGAAATTTATACTAAAAAAATTCAAATAGCTAAACCAATGGAAATTATTATAAATTATCGGTACTGGACGCCTTGTTAAAAGGTATCATCTCCAGCACCTCCACCATGTAATGATTTAATGAAAGATTGAATCGTTTTCTATGGTTTATTAATTAATAAGAACAGATTACAAGATATGTGGGTGGTGTAACTCGGGAGAAGATTAGCACTTAGCTCAACAGGTGGAGATGACGCCGAATGCACAACTGGGGGCTCCGGTGTTGGATCCTCTGGTCCTTGTTGTCCTCCAAGCAAGCCCTGACCTGACTCCTTGCCTCCTTGCTTCCGACCTCCCTCCCTTCCTTTCCGATCCCATGGGGAAGGGGCATTCTCTCCATCCGGCTGAGATACCCTCCAACCGGCTGAGATACTCTCCAAGGGCTGAGTACCAAGAGATACTCTCCAAGGGCTGAGTACCAACTTTGAGGTACTAAATGCCCTAGGGCATTGCAAGTTAAAAAAAAAGATGACATGGAATGACTTATAAATATATTTCAACAAAATTACAAATAAAATTATACTAATTCATAATACTGGTATATACAATTTGGTTAGAATTTTGAGCGTCCCGATTGTCTGATTGTTGTTATGTTAAGTTGGTCGAGTATAAACTCTGGCTGATTCACTTCGTCCTGTTGCTTCATCCTCTTCAAAAAGACTATCCAACAAAGACTTGTTAGTTTGAATTTTAAAATTTCTTTTTGATCTCGGACTGAGTTTTTTCATATCTGGCAATAGTGACAAAAGAAAAAAACTCATCGGCGTCTCGTTCTTTTTTTTTTTTCATATTTACCCAATCTACAAAAGCAGCGTCTGCTTGGTTATTTTGTTTTTTCTTTTTGGGGCTTTTTGTAATTGGTTTTTTTAACGAGTCCCTCATCTGGTACCGCTGTTGTTTCACTTAAGAAAGGAGTTTCTTCGTCACAAGATATATCTACTTTAGAAATTTTGTCGCTTTCTTCGTTTTCCTCAGACTCCTCTACTGGCGTGTTAAAAAGGTCGCTTGACGTCTCACTTCCTTTCAAATTCAGTAAAAGAAAGGATAATTCTTCCGCCATATAATATTTTTTTGTAGTATTACGGCCAGCGCCAGATTTCTGTCCTTTTACGGATATAACATATGCTGTTCGAATATTTTTCCATCTCTCACGACAATTCTTTTCTAAAATAAAATAGATAGATATGATATATACGCAATATCATCTGCAAACTGGGCAAGTTCTCCATTTTGAGGTGGAGGTGTTAAATTGGGGCTTCTGTTTTTCACTTTGTTAAGTCGCAATTTCCAATTGTTTTTGAAAATAATTGGTGAGTTTCTTCAATTCTTCCCTCATTTTGCGCACCAGACAGATAATATTCCAGTATGAGTACACCGCTGTATCATCTGTGAAGTTCTCCATTTTTCGGTGGAGGTCTTTCTGATAGTATAATATACATGTATTTATATTATCAATACCGATGGAAAGCACTGTGGTACTCGCCGGTACTGAGAATCTCTTCTAAAACTAGGATAATTCTAGCATAGAATCCTAGCATGGTAGGTAAAAGAAGTTCGTTAGTAAGAAATGAACGCAGAAGGAGTTAGAGATAGAAATGATCTAACTTTACGGCGTGTCAGTAGATGAGCCACGGTGAGTTTGAGGTGTAAATGAAAAGCACCTCGGATAAATAAATTGGGATCTCGGTAGGAATTTCAAATAATAAAAAGCATTTTGAGAAGAAGACATGCAGGTTAAACAACACCCATGGGAGGACTTGGATTTGATTCCATTTAATGGGTTTAAAGTGAAAGGGCGATTATGTTCTCAAAAAGAGGAATGTTTTAATTTAGTTGTCTCTTTTTTTTCCATTGATCGTTGATATATCTATTGCTCGAGAGAATTAACTATAAATTCAGCTATCCATTGTAATAAATTTTAATTCCTCCTGGATCAAATATTGCGCACTCATTTCTCGGGAAATTTTATTTTATTGGTGCAGATAACTTTTTTTTATTTATTTGGCTTGATATCTTGTTTCCATTAGGGGTGACGAATTCGGCTCACCCCGGGGAAGACAGAAGTTACCTATTCAATTTTCTTTAATCTTTACTTTATGCGACTATTTTATTACTATTAGAAAATGGACATTTACACAGGGCAAAACTGAGTCTGCGGCATGGGATTTATTAAACAATTTTAGCTAATTCTGGTCTGCTGAATACGAAAATAATATTTTTGTTGAATTGACTCTACTTTTTGCGATAAAGGCAATCCAATCCTTGTAAATTATATTATAGAAAGAGAATATTTTTTTTTTTTTTTTTAAGGTCTTTTTTCGGCATCTAATGCCATTTAGACCCCATCCCTATTTATTTCAAATGATTTGTAGTCAAATCAAATGAAATAAATTTTTCTCGCTTGGGACGGGAAGCGAACCCGGGACTCCGGTGCGAGAAGCTAATGTCTTCCACTGAGCCACGGCTCCCCGGCAAAACGTTTATTTTAAAATTATCAAATTAATTTCAATCAAACAAAGTGCTCTAAATGATACAAAGAATAATAAAATTAATTATAAAAAACAAAAACATATAAATAAGAGTTAAGAAGAACGTTTTGTATTTGATTTCCTTTCGTCATGAGCACCCAGTGGCGGATCCAAAGGTGTTTCTAGGGGGGGGGGTAATCTGGAGTGACTGGTCGCACAGCACACATTCTTTTCTTAATTTCGGTAATTTAAAGGCGCATTCTGTACTTGTTTGCCAGAATATAAATACAAATCAAATTTTTAAGTATTAATTTTTAAAATTTTTACATTAAAAATACATTTTTTTTTTTTTTTTTTTTTTTTCGAAAAAAGTTGTTGTTTTTTCTTCAAATATCAGGGGGTAATACTTCGTCATCATATCTTTATCTAAATTCACTTCATAAGCTTATGCCAAGAATTTGGTGTTGGCTGTGTCTTCTACACAGCCGGTGGCTTTTTAACGTGACGTCTTTTGCTTGACTTCAAACTATTTTTACTTTCTCTTACCTATATTAAAATATATAGAGAGAAAGTATTGTTTGATTTTTTTAATCGGACTTTGTTCTCATTAACAAATATGTTCATACATTTTCATAGTAACAATATAGGACAGGTGTGGCCAAACTTTTATCCATTAAGGGCGACTTTTGTTTAAAAATGAGGTTTTTCGAGAAAACAATTGATTTTAGATTTAACTACTCGGGATTTTTTATTTAATCTGTTAGAGTTTTTCTTCCTGCACAAATCGACATCACATTTAGTCTGATCTGATTAGCCGTTCGGAATCTACAGTGGTTTAAACTTTCAAATTAGAATTTACCGCAGCGCGGTAAAATGAAATGATAGGAAAAAAAATAAATGGTGAAATCTTTAGCTGAAGAATCATTCTTTCTAACAGTATATTCCACATAATTATTTCACTTAAGACAGATGAGCTATTCAAGCCGCTAACTTTTTCGTGCATGCCCCCCCATACCCGGCCACTATACAAACATGCATTGTAAGACGTTGTCACGTCAAAAAATTCATTATCATTTGTAGAGGGCAAATTCACACACTTGTTTCCGGAGTCAAATCTTTACAAGCCTTTTATAGTTTGTTTCTAAGTTCATTGATTAATTGAGGCCAAATTTCGTAATCTGCGAGTCAGAGAGAAGCAGGTCCCGCTTCAAAAATTCCATTTCGACTTTTTTAGTTCGAATGACAGTATCTTTTCATTACTATTGATTAAATGCTAATAATCTTATCAGAGTTTCAATAAAATAATTTATCGTAAATTAAAAACTTAATTATTCTAACCATTTGAATACCTACTCAATTTGTTTTAATGAAAATATTTTAGTTTTCGTGCTAGACCTACTGCATTTTCTCTCTCTTTACCTGGTATAAATTAACCACTTCCCCTTGATGATTTTTTTTTATATTGATAAGCTACTGAATTTTACGAATTTTATTTATCTATTGCTTTTATTTGAAATTATTATCATCAAAAGTAAGATATTATTATAATTACAATACTTGTAGATAAAATTTTTGCTAAGTAATTGAGGAAATGTTTTTAAAGAAAATTTTATCATTTTGCATTCGTACAATCATTTCTTAAACATAGTTTGTTTCGAAAAATCAAAAATGTTAGGTTCAATTTAAACCTGTCATATTGAAATACGTTAGTGTATTATTTAATCAATAAAAACATATCACCTAGTGTTTTATTTAAAATATTATTTAATGCAATCTTTTAATTAGAGTGTATGGTCAAGGGTTTAAATCTAATTTTTTTTTCAGTTTATCTCTCTTTAAACAAAATATTTTTACTCCCATCTCTTAAAATTTATTCGTTCATGATTTCTCAATATATTAAACCAGTGGTTCACATCCTGGGGGCGGTCGCCTCCAAGTGGGTTATCAGGGGTTTATTTTTTAATTATTATTTTAATAAATAAATATAGTTACCCTCAAGCATGGGCGTAAAAGGGGGGTCCCGGGGAGCCCACCAGAAGGCTCGTGCCCCCCCTCCCACAAGGCTTCCCGCCCAAGAAAAATTGAGACAATATGGGGCTTTCTAGGCCCCCCGGAGGATGGCTGGTCTCCTCCAGGGAGGCGATGGTTGGTCCCATGGCCCCCTCCAGCCAAATTCCCTAATTACGCCAACGCCCTCAAGTTTTTGTCAAGTAAAAATCTTACTTTGTGCTATTAAAATGTCATCAAAAAGAAAAATAATATCCTATTACTTTAAAGACCCCAATCTAAAAAAATTTTCAGTAAGGGTGTAAATCCACCAGCTTATGATTCAAGCTCAAGTGATTCAGAAGAAGATGAAATTGATATTAATTTTGAGAAATTCTGAAGTTCATAAACAAGCCCTATTTTGTTATACCCTTCCTCTGATACCAGTTCAAATTGATCAGGCTCATGCTCGCACTGTTAATGAAAATCGCCATTATATTTCAGTTGTAATCGAAGCGTTACTGATAATTAAATAATAAGATAAAGTTTTGAATTTAATTCAATTTTTTTTAATTTAAGCTAAATATTTTTCGAGATCTATATATTTGAATAAGATAATAGTATTCAAAATACCTCGATTCGGACTTAACTAGTCATAGATATATTTAACAAGACTGTGAGTGTTTTTTATTGATGAGGCCAAACATCCCATGGCCCCCGGGAATCGAACCCAGGATCTCCGCCTTTCCGGGGCATAGGCGTGCTATCCATTGCACCAGGCCACCGGACCCTCGACCTGCACCAATAAAACTCACTTCCTCTTATATGCAGTTAGTCTTGCAAGTCACTAACTAGTAACGAAACCGTGAAAAACTTTAAAGAAAGATTTTCCTCTTATTCGCCGCTAGTTAAACCAGTAGAGGGACAGATATCTGGATCTGCTCTAACACACTACTTTAAGCAGCTAAGCCCAGAGGGCAGCGGGGTTTTTAAATTTTAAATTTCCCTGTTCATATAGCCTATATATTTGTTGAACGCTCCCCCCCCCCCCCCCCGTTGCGAATAAGCCAGCGCCGTCACTGCGGTTAAGTTATATTAATAAATGAACATCCCTATATGGCCTCTGTAGCCGAAAAGGTTTAAAAAAAAAAACAATGAAATTTTTTTTTTTTTTTTTTTTTAAACATTCACACTTTTTTCTCATTCACACTCACATTCACACAGTCTTCTCGGCAACTTAGGCCATTTAAGACTTTAAACGATATCCGTTATTGATTATTATACATATTTGGGTCCAGGCATTCTTATTTAAGCCATTTGGTACCCAAATGCCTTAAATAAAATCTTCGGACTGCCTGGGGTCCGAACCCGCGACGTTCGGTATAGAAGGTAGACGCGCTACCAACTACTCCAAGCCCCGTGGGCTAAACAATGAAAATGAAATGGGGGCGATCGGTGTTAGTCTACCTCCAGAAAGGGGAGATGGGCCACAAAAGAGTAGAAACCACTGTATTAAACCAAGGAGAGAAGATAAATTTTGTATTTTGGAAAACCAATCCCTTCGTTTAAATGTACAAAAAACTATTAAATACTTAAAAAAAAAAAACGCAATACTTAATCCATTATTGAATTAATTTTTTTGTTTTTGTAAAAAAATGCATAATCAATTCTGTCACCGTCAAGGTCATAAAAAATAATAATCACCAAAATCGTCTGTTATATAAAAAAAAAAGCAAAAGATAATGCTCTCTTGAACCCAGACAGCTGACCAGTGAGCGAATTAATGTAATTTTGAAATGACTTGACGTTTTTCTCATGTGAAGTAAACAAGTAGTAACTCATTAATTATATATTATTTATTATCAATTATATAATTTAGGTTAATAGCCTGCCTGGCAGAAATTTGTACAGTATTAATTCAAAATAATTCAATTTTGGAAACGTTTCGGAAGCTTTTTTCTTATATACTTGGGTCCTTTAATTAGTTCAGTTTTGTTAGCAGTAACTAACTATTGAATTTCCAGAGTTGTTCCAAAGAATTAAATCAAATAGGCCTACCGGTACTCTTATACATAGTAGGAATATTTATTTTATTTATATCAACATTATATAATTGTTTTTTGTTTTTATTCTTAAAATAATAACTTAATTACCGGAAAATTTTACTATAAAAAATAACTGATAAGAACAAAGTTCTCTAACATCTTTTTTTTTCATATACCAGCTAAATAATTTCAAATTTTTATATAAAATTTTTTATTTTCTTGCGTCAAATGTTACTTGTATAACATATGTATTAAATTAAAATATTTTACATATTTATATATATATCTAAAAAAAAGAATACTGTTAATCGATGTCAATTGAGAGAGGGAGAAAATATTTATTTATTTATTTAAAAAAAGAAAAAAAAATTAATTAAAAATTCAATAGTGTTTGGAAATAATAATGATAAGATAAGAAACCAGGATCCGCTTGAAACAGTGAAATTTATAATTACTACAAATAATGATATTTCATTGGAATTAATTTTCATTACAAAGTAGATTTTTTTGTTTTAATTTGTTTTATTAAATGAATTTTAGTAGCGCAATTAGGGGGACGCCCCCACCCCCCTTCCTCACATACAGAATAAAATGGGAAATAGTATCGTCTCGTGCTCTAAACATAAATAATTGTTTACATTTAAATATTTTTAGAGTTCTATCTTTTTTCTGTTAGAGATCTGGGATTCGCATCCCGTGTCATGTGGCAAAAATTTGGATGGTTATCAATGGGGTTCGGATTTTGCATATAATGCATGTTTTTTTTTTTTCTTAATTGCTATCCTTCAAATTTTACTTTCTCTTACCCTATATATGAAATATATGAGTGAGAGAAAGTATTGCGATCATGTCAAAAAATTCGATGTCGAGATTTTGATGGATATACAGTACATGTTTTGAGGTCCCCTGAGTCCAAAAAAGTGGGTCCCGCAAATTGGATATAGTCGACACCAAAAATCTGGTGTGACAAGCACAGAACACAACTTTCACCAAAGGTAAGAGAAAGTTGTGTGCTGTGCGCCAGTCACACCAGATTTTTAAAGGCATATTTTGTGGTTATTTTAGTGAATATCGACAGCAAAATGAGAATATACATTTTAAAGAACATCTAAAAAATAGTTGATTTATAAATTTTAATCAAAATCGTTAAAGGCAATATCGAGAATATCAAAAAACAAAAACACAAAAAAAACTGAAAATGTCTCCTCAAAATGTCTACTCAAAACCTATTTCCCAAAATATCTCGACATCGAATTTTTGACATGATCGCAATATTTTTTCACATATATAAGTAAGAGAAAATAAAAATATTATATTATAAACCAATGAGTCCCTTAAAAAATTCATAACCCCCTTCTTCTCCCCCCCCCGGCCATATGCAATTCCTATTTGCGCCTCTACTGAATGTTAGGTCATCTTTACTTTCCAAGAAGAGAATACATAATAGAAAAGGCAATGTTGTAACAACATAGCATAAGTAGTGGGTGTAAAATTTTACTTTACTCGTTAGAGGTGAAGTTGTGTGAAGAGAACATTGCGAATTAGTTAACTTCTAAAAGTTTATTAGCTGAATTTTCATGCCACTTTTCATGCCCATTTTTTTGGTTTTCGATTTCATCAATGAATATTAGAAATAAAGACATTTTTTTTGCCATAAATCTTGGATTATTTTAGCAAATTATAATCTTCGTCCTCGCCATTATTAATCCCGCGGTAGCAAATTATAATACAAAGAGTGTTATTAACAGAATTAGTAGTGGAAACTTTGTATCGTTGTAATTAATAACACTATTTGTATTAATATTATTTATTTTCTAAAATAAACCACGATTTAATACAAAACAAATCTTTTTTATTTCTAATAACAATAATAATACTGAAAGTTTAAATCAATTAATAAATAATCATTGATTTGATTAATAAAATATTTTTTTTCAGGAATTTTGTCAAAGCTTCTTCGTTTGAGCCCATTGGAGTTTATCGTATGACTGTGGGGCATCTCTCCCTGAGATTTCTCAGTTCAGATTGGGAAAGATGATCCTTGTTTTATTTTATTATTATATTGCTTAAGGTTGTTCGGATAGTACATCGTAAGTCATAATAGAATCTAAATTTTTTTTTAAATAAAATTAAAAATTTGAATGCCAAAATTCCTTATTATAATTTAGTCGTGACCTATCATAGTTTATAATTGGATTAAGTTAATAATTTAATTACCAAAAATAATAAATGAATGACTTTTGATTTGAGCAGTTTTTCACGTAATATAGAACTGGCAACATTGCATTCATCAACTATCTATTTTAAATCTTAAACGCCTTCAATTTTATTTTATTTAATATATTACAATGTTTAATGCAAATCAGTTTAAACACAATGGACGATTTGCGAGAAAAAGTATCTTAAAATTGAAAAAAAATATGTAACTAACATCAAGTATTTTATGCGACGTTGCCAGGCTGGTCTGACTCTCGATGCTTCCTTATTTTTAAATATTGGCGACTGTCATTTTGGAGAATTTTTTGACTTTCTTGTTAAAATATCTTTAAAAGCGGTCGGCAGAAACTTTTGATTTTATTTTTAACATATTCCTCGGAAGTGAATTAATAAAATGTAAGTTTTTTTGTTTTTGTATCATTTGCACAGATGCCTATATAATTCGATATGTGTGAATTTCGTCGTTATTCCCCATTGGCTACATGTTAAATTTCAATTTTTTAAAAATTAATTACACGATAACCCTGTGTCAGATCTGCTTCAAAATTTTATTTTATACGTATTTGATAGTGATTAATAACATATTAAAAAATTAGCTTTTAATCAAGGAAAGTGCTTTAATGTCCGAACAACCTTAATGTTATTTTGTTAAATATATTTTCAAGTGAAATTCAAGCAATTTGTTTCAATTTACACTGGTACAGTGGCGGATAATAAAATAAAAAAAATAACTATATGTAAAAAAGATGATTATAAAAATAGGCAATATACACCTGAGGGTATTAAAAAAAATATGTTGTGCCAACTTTCTTTTTCGGTAATTGAAAGTTGTGCTTGTCACACCAGATTTTTTGTCTCGAGATATATTCAATATTTAGTTTCCGCCGAGATATTAAAATTCAAATTTATAAACATGGGAAAATATTTATATTTTGTTACCATGGCAAACATTTCTCCTATCTTTTTCTATGAATAACAAGAGTAAAGTGTGCTTCAAACAATTTTGAGGGGCAAAATGAGAATATACATTTGGAAGAGCATCTAAAAAATAATTGATTTATGAATTTTAATTAATAAAAATCGAAAAAAAAAAATTGAAAAGTAAAGTATTTGTTGGCCTACACTACAGTTTGGCCGATTTTATTCCAAAATTTTGTGTTGTTGAATGCCATGAGCGCTCTTAACTTACGTAAATACCAAATTTCTTTGCTTTTTGGATTTTAGACTATCTTGGACTAATATCAAATTTCAACCTCATAGCTCTTTTAGTTCTTTGGATATTTTATTCACAAACACACATATGCAGAGATAGACAAACCAACCATTTTGCAGCACCCATTTTTTTGAACTCAAAAAATGTATTTTCATTAAAATCTCGATATTTAATTTTTTACATTAAGTTGAATTCGGAAAGAGGATGCAGCCAAATAATTGAACCTCTATTTGGTAATAAACACTCTTTATTGGAACGTTTGGGCTGGGATCAACCCTGCCATCTTCAATCTTCAAAGAGCATATTTTATATACATGACAACTCTATGTAAATAGAGTTGTCATTTGTTAATACAAGTTATTTGCATTTTATGTCCAACCGATGTACTAATTCTTAAAAATACCAACAAGGTGATACTACGAAGTTCAGGCTTATAATCAATAAAGAGTGTTTATTACCAAATAGAGGCTCAATTATTTGGCTGCTTCCTAGGAAATTCAACATATCAGCTACAGCCACGTTCAACTATTTAATTTTTTATATTAATTCAATGCTTTAAAGGGAAAGTAAAAATGACTTAAAAGCTACTTTTAAATAAAATATTTGATCGATTTTTTTAAGTACACCAGGAGATACTTTCAACGGCATCGTCGATATGTTGGAAAATTGACCTAAAATTTGAAATTTTCACCTTGCTAGTTGAGAGCTCTAAAAACCTCAATTCGTTGATTTTCTTTAAAAAATCTTTTGTTTGTTCCATTTCGTAATTCTTTGAAATCGCCAACAAATTATATAAGACAAGCAATCTATGGCTACTCACTTGCTCTTTTCCTCCATGGCTGTTGTTGTTGTTAATCACTCAGACAGGTGAAAAAAAGTCGTACGAATTGAACGTCGAACGAACGAAAGAGGAGGCGGAGGAGGAGGATTGATTAGTAAGAGGCTAAAGCCACATGCCAACTGACCGGCCGGCTAAAAAAGCAAAAGCAATTCTTTTTAACTTGTCCTCGGCATTCAAAATCGTCATCGGTTACCTCGTCATCGATAACGTCATCAGTCTCCCCGCTCGCCAGTTGCCTGCCGTCTCACCTCATTCATCACTACACACACGCACAAGTGTGTGTGTTTTGATAGATAACCAAGTCACGATTTATTTTGTTGTTTTTTTTAAGATCAAATTTTAAATGAATTCATGTCCAAGTTTTAAATGGAATAATAATATTTTTGTTTTACGAGATTTTTTAGTGCAGGCATTATATTTATGAACGGGGATAAGAATTTTATTTTACGTTCACCTATATTATCATGAACAAAAAAAAAGAAGAGACGGAAATACCCATATCGCAAGAAGTATTTTATTGACCAAAGGTCCAAGGCTAAGGTCGTTTGTCTGTTAATTGATCTCAACTCAGCGTCATTCATCCATTCAGGCAATAGGGTTGTCTACTGTCCTTAATGTACCATCTTCGGGATATGTATCGAGACGAGGATTTAAGGAACTCGAATTGGGCATTCTTACGAATTTCATTCGAAAACGAAATTAAGTTATTTTTTTCTTATATGACTTGAGGATAATTTTTTATCAATTTTTATATATATTTGAAAAAGAGACAAGGAATTCGTGGTATGTACTGGTTTTAATGACATAAATAAAGGATCCAGGATATTTTAAAATTAATCTCATCCTTAAGAAAATTAGATAAAAGATACCAGATCTTGTTATTTGTTCAATTTCAATTAGTTTTAATTCACGCTTTAAACATTTTGCATTATGCAATAATTTTTACGATAGAAATGCAATAAAATTGATAATAAAAAAAAAAAATATTAATATTCAAAATTATGACCAAGAGAAATGACTTTTAATCTCAATGACTTGAAATTTTTATGTATAAAATAAACAAAGATTAATCAAACCAAATGAAATTGATACGATGGGATAAGAATAAAATAAAAAAGAGAGAGAGAGCCTCCTCTCTCAGCTGAGAGCATTGTTAACGAAATTTACTGCTCTCTTTTGTTGAACCACTTAACCCACTTCTTTTTTTTTGACAAGCTCTCCCTCTCTCGTTGTCTGTCTGCCACGGGAGGATAGAGACATATGCATTTCAAATTCAATTCCTAAAAACGTTACGTCAAGTTTGAACTGATCAATGTGAATTTTTCTTTTTTCTTTTTTCTAAACCCTAAAAAGATAGTGAATTATTAAAAATACACAGTTTCTCATCTTAAGAGGGGACTTGGCTTTTGGCTTTGATTAAAAGAGCGAGAGAGTTTTGAATTACTTGCTTATTTAAATTATAATTCACAACGCCATTCACCCCTCTAAGAGGTCAATGCTTATCACTAGAGACCAAACAAAAAAGCATAAAAAAATCGAAAAAAGTGCTAAAAAAGCATAAAAATCTTGAATAAAAGTTGTTAAATAAGCATAAAAGTTGAAAAAAAGCATCTCATAAGCAACTTCTACTCATACCAATGGCGGATACAAAGGGGGTAAAGGTGAAGATTACCAGCCCCACTTTTGTTTTTGCGGAACCAAAGTTTTTCACCCTGCGGAAAAAAGATTTTTTCGCACTGCGGAGCCGATCAAACATTTCGGGGGGGGGGGGGGGGCTCGGCCCCTCGCCTTATATACGTGTATGCGTGTGTGAATGGGAAAAAAGTGTGTTTTTTAATAAAAAAAAAAAAATATATTATAAATATTCGTAAAATAAGTTCAAATAAGCACGAAAGGGAAAAAAAAGCATGAAAACTCAAAAAAAGCATAAAAAATGCAATCTCAATGCGCTTAGTTTTTCCTAATTCGTGTAGAAATTAAATATCTAATAGTTGCTTATAAAATTCAGCAATAAGCATTTTGCTTAAAATCCGGTCTCTACTTATCACATTTTATGTTAAATATTCAATGTGAAAAGAAAAAATCTGGCTGGTCGCTTTTCTTACCTTTGGTGAAAGTCGACATATATTTAGTTTCCGCCGATATATTAAATTTAAAGATGTAAAATTTATAAACATGGGAAAATATTTGTATTTTGTTACCATGGCAACCATTTCTTCTATCTTTCCTATGATGTACAAGAGCAAAGTGTGGTTCAAAAGATTTCAAGGGCAAAATGAGAATATACATTTTAAATAGCATCTAAAAAATGAATGATATGAATTTTAATCAAAATTGATGAAGCGAATTTTGCGAAAATAAAAAAAAAGTACATCAAGTAAAGTACTAGTGCTCTTTGAGCGATTTTGTTCAATAGCTTCGTGTCACGTGTCATGGTGGTGCCTAATATAAATATAAACTTTCAACCTCATAGCTCAATTCCTTAATGCTTAAAATCGTTACACAAATACACACAGGCAGACCGACAATGTTGAGGACTCAGGGGACCTCAAAACGTGTATATCCGTCAAAATCTCGATAACTAATTTTTGACATGAATCCAATATTTTCTCACTACTGTATATAAATATTAACATATATACTGTAAATATAGGCAAGAAAAAGTAAATATACACTATTTTCCATTCAAACCAATTTTTGTTGAACTTACTGTTTGTTGATAAAGAATTGAGAGAAATTCAATCAGCTCATGAAGTAGAATATAAGAATGAATAGTTTGATTACGATTTGATCAACCGTGTCCTCTCGGATCAACTGTTATAATGGAATCTCGTGATAACGTTAAAGTAGAATTATATTATTGAAAATTAAGCAGACAGCCGAGGTCAGTGTTATACTAGATTAAATCTTTAAAGAAAATAAATAAATAATAACATTGTAGAGATTGCAAATATGAAAAATGATAGTTGCAAAGTGTTAATCAAATACTTAACAATTAATCAACACTGAAGAAGGTCAGGATGAAAAAAAAAACTTTTTTTTTTATTTATTTACCAGTATAGCCTAATCAGCTGACATTAGCAAATACGAATAAATAATACGAAGTTGTTCACCACTTCTGTGGGGGGTAGGAAACACATACCTATCCGGAATTGACTGTCTTTGGTATATCTTAACCAGGGGCGTATATAGAATATTTTTTCGGGGAGGGAGGCGCGAACTCATTTTTAAATATCCCCCCCCCCCCATACACAAAAATATATATATATTTTTTTTAACACTCACACACACATTCACACAGTCTTTTCGGCAACTTAAGCCATTTAAGACTTTTATGATAACCGTTACAGAGATTAATATACATAGTAGGGGTCCAGGCATTCTTATTTAAGCCATTTGGTATCCAATTGGCTCCAAAAATATTTTTAAAATATCGGATATACCTGAACCCCGAGGGGCCCGGCCCTCTCAAAGACAAATTTTTATTAAATTTTTTCTGTTTTCATTTGAGCATTATAAAAAAAAAATGCTTATATTTCATTTTTTTTTATTATTTTTTATTTATGCGATGCACTTTTTCAAACAAAAATATAGATATTGTCTATATACCCGTAGATATGTATATAGATTTGAGAAATTTCGGGGGGGGGGGCCTCGGCTCCCACCGTATATACGCCCCTGATCTTTACATACACAGGAGGTGATTGAATATTTGTTATAGCTGTAGTATTATGTTCAAGATGATAAGGAATAAATCCCAAAGAAGAATGCAGCCAAATTTATTTCATTTAATTTTAATAAAAATTCTTAATCCCTTGCTGACGTTTCGGTTCGGGTTTGAACCATCATCGGAGCTGTGATTTTGTCTTTATGTTTTTATACAATACATTCAAACTATTATGGAGGCAAGGATAGAGCAAATTAATATTATAATATAAAAATAGTTGAATATAATCTCAAAATATCTTTGCGTAGTGTCAGGAAATAGAGCCTAGTACATAGGAGTAGGACGATACTCATGAATAATCAGATAAACTGCGGATTAGGAATCTAGAGTTGTTATAAAACTCAGGTTCAAATCCCACTTACTTGAAAATTTTCAAACATTGCCATTTTCTCCTCCATCTGGAGTTAATCTCCTTTGAGAGATAGGAAAATTAATTTAAAAAAAATGCTGCTTCTCTTCATCTAATACCAGGCCAGAGAAGGCAAATCCAGCTAAAATATTCTAAATATTACTTTTAACTGATTTGGTTAACATTAACAATTTCATTAAAAACGGAGATATCGAAATCCGATTTAATTAAAAAGTTGAAAATTTGCTTCGTTCTGATGAAATAAAATACAAATTTATTCGAAACCAGCTGGGGGATTTGGCTTCCGATAGCAGCAAACTAGACTGGCTTTGAACCCCGGTTCCACCTCGTTATTGTTTCAGAGACTTTCTTCTTGGATCTGAACGCAAATCTTTTCTTTTACTTTTGGCAGCTTCAGGATTTATATGGTCTGACCCTTTGGGGCGCAGCCCTCTGACTAGTCGTAAAATCTGCCTAGTTGCGCCCATGCCTCTTATCTCTATTTATTTTAATTTATAGAGAGAGTATTGGATTCATGTCTAAAATTCGATGTCGAGATTTTGATGGATATACACGTTTTGAGGTCCCCTGAATCCAATTAAAAAGTGATTTTTGCAACTTGGTCTGTCCGTCTGTGTTCAATTTTAACGATGAAGAAATTGAGCTATGGTCGTCCACATATTACGCAACGCCTTTTTTGACGATTTTCTATTCTCCCCCCCCATGTCTGAGTTAGTCACATACATACGAACAAGACCCTACAAATATGTCACAACATAGAACTACCTCTCCCCCCCCTGAATAAAATTTCTTATACAAAATTCATTTCATTCTACGTTTTTTTTTTTTTTTTTTTTTTTTTAGTAAATATTCCTCCCCATGACTCAAATAATCACTCCATTGTTCTCTGTTGTGATTTCACCATCTATTATTAATTTCAGAAAAAAAGATTGAGAAACTTGTGCTGTGTCTGATTTCTTATTTTTCCCGGGCAGGAATTTTATAAATATTTTCCATAATCTCGATTAATGTTGATGATTGCATCATCAATGTTTTTATTATAAGATTGACACAATCTAAAAGCAAAATTGTCTTCTCTCGCCACGCCGACGCATTCACCCATTCAATAAATTAATTTATATTCCATTAATATGCAAATTGTATCTATTCCTAATATAAATTCCAAACAGACAGAATATCGGAATATTTGTGTGCTTCGTAACTTTAATATGGAAATACAATTCGAATTTTTTTTTATAGATTGTAAAATCAAAAAGCAATGATGACGTTTGTTCCTTTTTTTTGTTATTTTATTTGAAAATTAATAACAATAAAATGATAACATCTCGGAAGTTGGGGGAAAATTTATTAATCCCTTTGTTTTGAATGAGGAAAAAAATTACTATGAATAACAAATATCTTTTTTGTTTAGCCTAATTTGTAATTTTTTGTCACATTATGAACAAAAAATAACATTAATTATAAACCTTTTTTTTTAAACACTTACAATTTTTTCCATTCACACACACAGTCTTTTCGGCTATTTAGGCCATTTAAGACTTTGACGATAACCTTTATTATTTATAATATATATTGAGAGTCCAGGCATTTAAACCATTTGGTATCCATTCGGACTGCCTGGGGTCCGAACCCGAGACGTTCGGTAGGCACGCTACCAACTAGACCAAGCACGTAGGCTATAAACCGTTTTACCTTTCTTGCCAATATATTATGTGTATTATAATGTAAGGGGCAAGTACCTATTATTATTATGAAAAAATACAAACCCTAAAGCTGGATACCGGGAATATCCCGAAGGGCCCTCAAATATATTTAGGGTTTTAAATTACTAATGTACTTTTTTTGTAATTTTTTTCCTTAAGTTTAATATTGTGGGCATATGTCACCGATATTTCCCGGGCCTAAATGTGTTTCCAGTCCACCCTGGCCCCTGGCAAACCCTGATATATTTATTTATTTAGCCAGCTGCGTAACTAGCCTTTAAGGGTGTGTGGAGGGGGGGGGGAGACGAAGCTCAACTAGAGCACCTTATTTCGTTCGTTCAACCTTTTTTTCAGTAGGCCATACAAATCTCATTCTACATGATTCTTCCTTTTTTTTTTTTTTGTTAGGTGTCCGATATCAGGTCATTTGGGTGATTTCCCTCATTTATAGAGAATACGGGAAAGTCTTGGGGAAGCCATTCCTGAATTTTTTATATCCGCAATTTTATACCAATGCAGAAATAATTATATCTTGCGAGACCTACTGTAAATATATTATGCTCCATTTTGGTGATTGTCCCGTATAGGTAAAAATGTTGCGGTCATTAATACAAATTACAATCGCTATTTTTAACGTAGATGAATAGTTTGAAAAAGAGAATATTAAATTTATATTTGAATTTTATACTCTGTGATGTTTTCATTAGAGAGTAACAGAGAGAGAGAGAGGAGAGTATTAAATTCTTTCTGTAAAAAAGGCGTTAAATCTTTTTATTCTGTAAGAACTATTTTTCTTTTCTCTCTCTCTCTCTCTTTTTCCATTTACTTAAAGGAAAAGAAGGTCAATTCTTTCCCTTGGGGATACTCAAACGCAGAGCTTTTATATTTAAATTAAAACTTTTTAAAACTATTAATTGAACCCTGTTATGCATTAGTGTGTCAAGCGCCAAAAAAAATTAAGAATTGAGTTAAGCACGGAATATTGTTTCAAATGCTATAATTAATAGTATTTTTTATGAAATATGTCCTAAAAAGATTTATCTTTAATGTTACTTGCACAATTGACAAAAAAAAATTATATATAACCCAATGAAAACAAAAAACTTTAATGTTAATTTTCTCAAAACTCGGTACCTGGCGCTTGACACACTAATGCGTAACAGGGTCCAATTAGAGTTGTGTTATCGGCAGAGAAAAATTGGTGACACCACTAGATTTTTATAATACATTTACAAAATAACTTTTTAACAAGTACGGTAGTCTTCGTGGGTGTCGGCATCTTGAGTAGGCCTAATCCTTAATTGTGATAGGCTAAAAATAAATCGGTTGAACCATGTGAGACTTGGTCTCATTTTAGATTTTTTTTTTTTTTCATTTATATGAAAGTCTTATTTTAGATTGGGAAATCGATAATAATAATACATTTTATCTCTTTCTCAAGGATAAGAAAAAGAATCATCATGAAATGTTGTGATTTTTATCTCTATTAAATAAAGATAAATGATTTCTTAAATATGATAAGATACGAATAAAAAAAAAAATAATAATAATACTTTGAGTTTATTTTCCCTCCTTAAAAGAGAACTTTGACTTTGTGGTAGGCTACTGCTAGAGAACGAATCCCACGCCGAACTTATTTTCCAAGAATGACTTCAAAAATGTGCGAATATTTTAATCTTAATTTAATATTAATTTTTTAAAATAATTAAACATCAAAAGTTTTATTGTAATGTCAGATATTTATTTAAGACTAATGCCGCTGAGAGTGTCCATGGACCATTCGGTCAATCTTATCTTCACTAACCCCCTCTGTTTATCATACTTACTTGAACCCGCAACCTAGGATAAAGTCCGCAAAAGCGGGAAGACTTAGTTCGAGCCCAAGGGGCGAAATTCGCCCAATCAAAACATAAACTCATTTCGAAAATCTTTCTTATCTTAATCGATAAATTGAATGGCTAATTTATAATCTATTTGGTGTTTTTTAATTTTAATTTGTTTCTTTTTAGGCATCTGAGGTCATTTAGACCCTCCCCCTATTTCTTTCAATTGATTGGTATTCAATTCAAATGAATTACATTTTTTACTTTCTCTTATCTCATATATGTTATTATATAGACAGAGACGAAACAATTTTCACGAGCTCCGATAAATATAAAATAAAAAATATTTTCTGATTTTTTTTCATTAGTTAACTATATAACCTGCCTTAAGTATATGTGAAAAATATAGTTTTATAATTTGTTAAGGCGGTTACACACCTAACTGCAAACTTGACAAGCATGCACGTGCAATCTTTTTGTGCAAGCAAACTGTAGCGTCTGTAGGAGAATTTTGCGCAAGCATTTTAATTGTGCAAGCCGCTTGATGCTCAATTGAATTTTAATCATGCACAAGCATATTTGCGCAAGCAAAACTCTCCGCCAATTTATAGACAACTTGACATTTGATATTTATTTAATATATATTAATTCATTTAAAATTTCAATTTAAATATTATTATTTATTTATTGTGTCTCTGTTTAAAGCAGTGGTTCCCAACCTTGGGGCGATTCAATTTGAACCATGTAAATTTTGCAGGTATATTTATAATTGATGGGATGTGGCTGTGAGATGTCAATTTATGTGATATGGAGGACAGCAGCCAGATAGGTAGCCTCTATCCAATAAAACAGACTCCTTTCAACAAAACGTTTCGGCCAAATTTATTGCGCCATCCTCAGTTGTTAAAGCTGTATAAAAAATATTTACATTGATTTATGTTAATTGATACATCAAATATTAAAAAATTATTTTTCCTTATTTCAAAAAACTTACAGTCTTATGAGAAAATAGAGTTGGTCTATATGTGTTTTTTGTCATAAGCAAACATTTAATAAATTGCTCTATGTATTACAACAATGTAAATATAACAAAAGTCTGTACGATGTTATTCACCGAAGAGAAAATTCGAAATGTCTTTTGTTTAATAAAAATTCAAAAAATTTGTTTGTCTATATTATAAACAAGGGGGGATGTTGAGATCCTTAAAAAAAATATTTAAAACAGTCGCCCAACCCCCGGGGAGTGAATACAAGTGCGGGCAAAAAATATAAATATCTTATCTTATGGAGAGCAGAGCGTACAACAAGCAGCAAAATTGGCTCTCTCCCTGTTGGCGCTCTATATATCCCTCAAAGATCAAAAGAAAAAATTAAATATATATATAAATTACATTAAATTGTGAATGATTGAAATAAAGAAATATGAGAAAGGAAGAAAGAAATATAGAATAAGAATATATTGAGCCAGTTCATTTAGTTTTTGGAGAGCTCACTGAGGACCACGAAGTCCAACAATATTGTATGTTATCAATATTTTTTGTATTCTTTTCTGTTAAAAAAAATAAATAACGAGGTTGTGGTCCGCTTTATTGAACAAATTAATAATTATTATAATAAAATCTTAAAAATTTACTTTTTTTTTTAAAAACAAACAAAAAAATCAAAGAAA
>JAKCPI010030391.1:0-14619 GCA_023213315.1 Euborellia annulipes
AATAATATCTATTTTTTAATACAGAAATAGGTCTTAAAAAAGTATGCTGATATTTATTTGGGTGACAATTAATTAATCTAGGAACCAAGGGCGGATACAAGGGGTAACGGGTAACTACCCCCCCCCCCCGAGATTTGAAAAAAATACCTTTTTTTCGCAAAAATTTATTTTTAACGTAAAATTTTAAAAATTAATACTTAAAAATTTGATTTGTATTTATATTCTGGCAAACAAGTACAGAATGCGCCTTTAAATTACTAAAATTAAGAAAAAAATCTGGTGTGACTGGTCCACAGCACACAACTTTCTCTTACCTTCGGTAATCGAAAGTTGTGTTCTGTGCTTGTCACACCAGATTTTTTGTGTCGACATATATTTAGTTCCCGACAGTACAAAACATTTGAATGCAGATGTAAAATTTATAAGTGTGGGAAAATATTTATACCATGTTGTTACCATGGCAACCATTTCTACTATCTTTCCTATGAAATACAAGAGTAAAGTGGTTTTTAGAAGATTTCAATGGCAAAATGAGAATATACATTTTAAAGAGAATCTAAAAAATAATTAATTTTTGAATTTTAATCAAAATCGTTTGAGCAAATTTTGAGAAAATCGAAAAAAATTGAAAAATTACATCAGTAAAGTACTAGTACTCTTTGGCCGATTTTGTTTAAAACTTTATTTTCACGACCCACGAGGGTCCAAAACTTAAATATAAAATTTCAATCTTCTAGTTCAATTCCTTCATGCTTAAAATTGAACACACACACAGACAGACAATATAACATAACTTGTTGTATAATCTAAACTAGCAATATTCAAAACACATACATTTATAATTTTGTCATATACATTTAATTAACAATATCTCTGATCATGTTGAAACATAAAATAATCATTAACAAAAAAAAAAAAAAAAGTGTTCAACAATGAAAATTAAAGCCAGAAACAACGCCACAACGAATAAATTTCCAGCTAGTTTTGTCTCTCTCTCTCTCTCTCTCTCACTCTCCTTCCAATTCCATAGGGGCTTTTGAAAATCATTTCTTTTAATGAATATCAATGATACCTCTATCAATGTATTCATTGAATAATATTGGAAATTCAATACAATAAATTTGAATTTGATTCATATGTGTATGTGCAAATCCGGAAAATAAATTAACAAAATTGGTTAAAATACATGTAATATTAAAAAAAGAATTTTTTTTTATAATATGAATAAAAAAAAAAAATTTTTTTTATATTATTTATTTTATTTTAGAGAATTCAACAAGAGATAACATTATATGGTAAAAAAAAAAAATTTCATCATTGGATGAGTTTTTGTAAATGAATATCACAGCTGTTTATTATTTTTACGGGAGTATAGATAAAACTGATCAGCTGCCGCCAAGTTTATATATATATATTCTTTGCTAGTTTCCCATGAGAAATTCGCCTGAAGCATGACGGGCATCAATCACAAATGAATAATGATTATATTTAATAATACATTTTTACTTTCTCTTACCTCTATACATGTTTAATATATATAGAGAGAAAGTATTGGATTCATGTCAAAAATTCGATGTCGAGATTTTGGTGGATATACACGTTTTGAGGCCCCTGAATCCAAAAAAGTGGTTTTCGCGACATGGTCTGTCTGTCTGTCTGTCTGTGAACAAAATATCTCAAGAACAAAAGAGGTAGGGGTTTGAAATTTTATATTTAAGTTAAGAACCCACAAACAAAATCGATGTACTTTTTCAGTTTTTTTTTCGAATTTCACAAAATTTGCTCCAACGATTTTGATTAAAATTCAAAAATCAATTATTTTTTAGATGCTCTTTAAAATGTATATTCTCATTTTGCCATTGAAATCTTATGAAGCACACTTTACTCTTGTACTTCATAGGAAAGATATGATATGGTTGCTATGGTAACAAAATAAAAATATTTTTCCATACTTATATATATTTACATCTGCTTTGATATTGTATTGATATTGTTTTTATTTTGTTTTAATATTGTATTTATATTGCTTCTATTTTGTTTTGATATTGTATTGATATTGTTTTTATTTTGTGTTAATATTTTATTTATATTGTTGATATTTTGTTTTAATATTGTATTTATATTGCTTTTATTTTGTTTTGGTATTGTATTGAGATTTTTTTTTATTGTATTAGCTTGGCTTATTTTTATATTTTTACTGTATATCTTTTGTAAACTTTTTAGCCCAATGGCCACCGGCCAAACGGACAAAATAAATAAAAAAAAAAAAAATTTACATCTTTAACAAAATATGTCGGTACAAAAAAATTGGTGTGACAAGCACAGAACTCAATCTCGATTACTGAAGGCAAGAGAAAGTTGTGTGCTGTGAGACCAGTCACACCAGATTTTTACACTAGGATAGGAATAGTTAGGTCACAGTAACTCCTAAACCTCAGGAGTTCTTTGTAAGTGCAGAAGGTTATGTAACCTAAATCCGTTTACCTCATTAAACGTTTTTTTTTTTTTTTTTTTTTTTGTTCAAATTTTACAAAATCAAAATAACTAAAGTATTTTTTATTTATTTTTAAAGAATAAAACATCAAAAGATTCAATGAATTTTATTTTATTAAAAACTAAAATCCAAATGTTATTTTTTCTATTTTTTGTTCTGCATATTTTTTATATTTTTTTGTTTCTTTAATTTAATATTTTTATATAAAAAAAAAAAATAATTCTGCGAAATTTTATTTTGTTTATATTTGTTTATCAAAAAGGATTGAGGGTCAGTCAAAATTAAGTTTATTGGGTCAACGTTTCGGTCAAGGTCAAATAAAGAAAATGATTTCGGCTGCCAATTTCTGCGTCTGTTATCCTTCATTGATAATTCAACATCCACAACAATATTTGTTTATTTAAGATTGTTTTTTTTAATCCGTTACGATTATGTTTTAACACCGAGGTAAAAGTTTTCACCTATAATTTAAGTTATGAAACACTTCTAAATTAGATTGACTACCTGTTGAAAAATGTTTCTTTTTTTTTCAAGCGAATTTTACTTCAAATTATCTCTTAAAATTCTATTTACCTGCTAATTTTATTAGTTTAGGAATTTTTTCCTGCTTCCTAAATTTTTTCTTTAAGAACGCCTAGAAGTTAGGCAACTATTTTTCCAGACAAAGCAATATGGAAACCGAAGTATGAGGGGTCTTCTATCCATTTCACTAACTTATTTTATATATTAGGCCAAGGGCGGATACAATAGGGGCGGGGGAGGGGGGTAAAGGTGGTAATTACCCCCCCCTCCCTCGATATTTGAGAAAAATATTTTTTTTTTTAATTAAATTTTATTTTTAATATACAATTTTAAAAATTTATGCTTACAAATTTGATTTGTTATATTTATTCTGGTAAACAAGTACAGAATGGACCATTAAATTAAAGAAACTAAGAAAAAATTATTTGCGACCAGTCACACCAGATTCCCCCCCCCCTCCACGTCTATAAGAGCACTTTTACTTTAGAACAATTTTTACAAGTTCAACAGGCAGTTAATGATAACATTAAAATATATAATTATATATATATATATATATACTAATATATATAATACATAATATATAATAATACTATATGGACCCTGTTATGCAATGGTGTGTCAAAGACCAAAAAATTCAAAATTGAGTTAAGCAGGAATATTGTTTCAAATGCTTTAATTAATAAGTATTTTTATGAAATATGTCCTAAAAAAAATTTATATTTTTTGTTACTTGCACAATTGACAACAAAAATTATATATAATCCAATGAAAACAAAAAACTTTATTGTTGATTTTCTCAAAACTCGATGTTTGGTCTTTGACACACCATTGCATAACACGGTCCATATATGGTATACTAATCAGAGTGATTTTGTTTTTTTGTTTGTTTTGTTATTATTCTTGTGTTTTTGATGGGTCATAAAGCACAGATTAAACGCTGAGCTGGTTGAACCAAAAAAAGATTGAAGGTCAGTCAAACTTTAGTTTATTGGCAGAGGATTGTAAGGATAGACTCCTATATACGTAAGTGCAGAGGATTGTAACCTAAATCCGTTTACCATATTAAACAAATTTTTGTTAAAATTCTATTCAAAATTCACTTCCTTGCCTCAAATAGCTATTCTGTAAACAAAAACTTTAAAGTCAAAGCGTTAACATTTAGTAAATAGTGTTAAAAATTAATGCCATATCTAGGGGGTGGCTTTAATATTTTAACGTTGTGTTTAAAATAAAAATGGCGTCCTTAACCAAAGAAGTAAGGTTATGATCGCTTTGAAATAAAAGCAACATGTCGCTGTTAAAGTATAGCATTTTTTAACGCTTATTGTTTTTACATTACTTTTTAACACCCATTTGTTTATTTTAAATTTTAACGTCTGTTAGACCTGAATATATATTAAAATTACTTTCTTATTAAATAAATATCTTTCTCATTTACTTTATATTTTCAATCAAAGTTTATAATAGAATAGTGAAATTGATTTGAGAGAGAGAAAAAGGGGGAGTTGAATTTATCTCCTGACTAAAAGGCATTTATCAATTTTCTCCCAAACTCATTTACCTACTCTAAATTAAACTACATAGTAAGTTATATATTGTACTGTTTGTAAATTTGTTCTACTTTAGTTTCAAGCAAATAAATACTTTCATTATAAAATAAATAAATTTAATTTGTATAAAATTATCTCTTAGTTAATGATGAAATAATCAAAAGATAATTACGGAAGTTTAGTAGTTTCTTAGGGGTATACCTATTTGAATTTCATGTTCATTATGTAGTCAGAGTATATCGTAATTGATATTAAGTTGTTAATAGATGAATTTAAATTTTGTCTTAGGTGGTATATTTATTAATATAAAATTTGAACACCTCTTTTATTGATATTGAATATTCTTGTATATAGAAAAAGTGTAAACAGGTATGTTTAGACGGGGTACAGGGAAAAAAGCGGTCAAAATGAAAAAAAAAAAAAAACTTTAGAATAACTGGGAAACCCCTAGCCCGTTGTATACAATAATGTTAAGGGTATTTGTAACTAAAAGGATTTACAGTTATACCTGCTAACGGTGGAGAAACAGGCTCTTTAGTTAGCATCCAACTTCTGACCTGGTAGTGCATCGTGTTTAAAAAGTTTTATTTCAAACAACTAACACCAAATTTACTGGGGCTTAACCTTGATCTAAGTAGTTGAAATTTCATATTTCATCTCTTTCAATTCATTGTTTGTTTGTTTTTTTTTTGTTTTTTGGATGCTTATAAAGGCGTTAAATTTTTTAAAAGTGAAACTTTTATTTGATTCTCTCAAATTTTTTACGCTCTTCTATCAACATGTCGCGTTACAAGCCGTGACGTCAAAGGCCGTGACACTACAAGCCATGACGTCACAAGCTGTGACGACAAAAATAGGAAAGTTGAAATTTAATATATATGATGAATTATAAAAAATAATTGTGAGATTTAATTATTCAATTTTTTAATTGATAAAATATAATTGTTAAAATAATTTAAAATGATTCAAATCTTCAATTACTAAATAAATATTGTTCTCAGTTTTTAACATGCCTCTAATGATTTCCCATTATCATTCCCATTTTCCAATTATTAAGCTAAGATTAAAAACCTTATTTAATACCCTTAATTGAATAATTTTCTGAATATTTTCAGTTAAACGCCTACAATCCGAAAAAAAGTTTCACTTGCATCGTGGTTTCATAAAACCACACAATGATTTTTTTCAAAACGTACATAAATTTTTCCATTGGAGATGCATAAGTAAAAGGTCTATCGGAAGCATTTTTACTTTTGCCATAGTGCATATAAAAGAGAACTGTAAATATTTTCACCTCAAACTACCTCCTTTAAAAAATTTTCAATAAAAACCAACATAATTCATGGGTTATCAAAATTTCGTATGCGTTCTCATTTTTTTTTCAGCTGCTGTGTAGTTCCTCTCACAGCTCTAGTCGTACAACCAGAAAGCCGGTCACAGAGCAACTAACTGCCTCTAATTTTCAAGCCATCTTGTCGATTTTGTGTTCATATATTGAAGAAATTTGATTATAATTAATTTTTCAAAATATATAAGAGATTCAAATTATTACTAAGTTACTCTCTGGTCCATGTACTATATGTGTACTTAATTTCAAATTTTAGATTCATTGAAAATTGTTAATTTCTATACAAACATACATTTTTCCCATTTCATTTTTATATATTGTAGATATATTTTTTAAAAGATAAAAACTAAAACATTTATGAAACTATATATCATTCTAGTTTCTTTAAATTATTATTATTATTGCCTAAAAAAGGGAAAGTTTTTAAACAACATTTATTTGTAACGATATCCATAAATCAAAAACACTTCCTGAAACTTTCTCATTATTCGATTACAACAACAACAACAACAAATCTAAAATATTAATTGAAATGTTCCCCAAATATAAACTAATAATCTTTTTTAATATAATAAATA
This sequence comes from Euborellia annulipes, assembly GCA_023213315.1. Classification (NCBI taxonomy): domain Eukaryota; kingdom Metazoa; phylum Arthropoda; class Insecta; order Dermaptera; family Anisolabididae; genus Euborellia; species Euborellia annulipes. Next base: position 6,496 of record JAKCPI010030391.1, read on the forward strand.
ATAACACTGTGTAAAATAAATGGTTTCATTTCTAAAAAAAAAAAAAAATTTCCATCACTCTTGATTGCATGACTCTATAGATACAACAACTTTAATAATATTATTATTAATAGCATGTTTTGTGATCACATCATCCAAGCCCAGGGGTTGGTATGCAGTGCATTTGTTTAATAATCCCCCCGCACATTTTTCAGGGTTATTGTTATATGAATATAAACATGCAATAATCTCTTTTTATTTTAAAGCACGATGGCGTGAAATTATAGGTATTATATATAATAAACAAGTTATAACAGGTGAAAAATTAGTTTCAAAAAAAAATTCTCAGATATTTTTCAATACTTTGTTTAGAAGAAATAATTTAAGTATTATTTCGATATTAACGGTGACAAAAATACCTTGTGGCCTAATGCCAGCAATCTTTTTATTAAATAAATAAATATTTCAATTATTTTTTTCTTATTAGATTCATTATATATATTTTTTTGACAGAGAGTTCGCGGATCAATGCAGCTAATAATGGCTGGGGACCCTCGAACTTTTCCTAATGTTATGTAGGAACTTATATATAATTCGTTTAAAATAAATAACTAAATAGAAATAAATTCAAATACATTTATATCAAGTCGACTAGTATGGCTGAACCAGTCTCTTCAGAGGCGTGAGTTCGAATCCCAGCGTTTCCACCATGTTATATAAAGATTTAATACAATTCATTTAAAATAAATCACTAAATATAAATAAATCCAAATATATTTATATCAAGTCGACTGGTATAGTTGAACTAGTCTGTTCGGAGGCTTTGGTTCGGATCCCAGCGCTGACACCATGTTATATAGGGATTTATATATAATTCGTTTAAAATACATAATTAACAAATAAATTCAAATATATTTATATCAAGTCGATTAGTATTGCTGAAGCAGTCTCTTCGGAGGCGTGGGTTCGAATCCCAGCGCTGACACCATGTTATATAAAGATTTATACAAAGAGATATACAATTCATTTAAAATAAATAACTAAATATAAATAAATCCAAATACATTTCAAGTCGACTGGTATAGTTGAACTAGTTTCTTCGGAGGCTTTGGTTCGGATCCCAGCGCTGACACCATGTTATATAGGGATTTATATATAATTCGTTTAAAATACATAATTAACAAATAAACTCAAATATATTTATATCAAGTCGATTAGTATTGCTGAAGCAGTCTCTTCGGAGGCGTGGGTTCGAATCCCAGTGCTGACACCATGTTAAATAAAGATTTATACAAAGAGATATACAATTCATTTAAAATAAATAACTAAATATAAATAAATCCAAATACATTTCAAGTCGACTGGTATAGTTGAACTAGTTTCTTCGGAGGCTTTGGTTCGGATCCCAGCGCTGACACCATGTTATATAAGGATTTATATATAATTCGTTTAAAATACATATTTAACAAATAAATCCAAATATATTTATACCAAGTCGATTAGTAATGCTGAACCAGTCTCTTCGGAAGCGTGAGTTCGAATCCCAGAGCTGACCCCATGTTATATAGGGATTTTTATATAATTTGTTTAAAATAATTAACTAAATGTAAATAAATTCAAATACATTTATATCAAGTCGACTAGTTGAACCAGCCTCCTGGGAGGCTTGGGTTGGAATCCCAGCGATGCCACCATGTTATAAATGGATTTATATTCAATTCATTTAAAATAAATAATTAAGACTTGTTACTTTGATGACTTCTATGTTTCTCCTTAGACACTCACGGTAACTCCAAGTTACAAATACTCGCCCACTCTCATCCAAAACCTAATAAATTATTTAATTCATAAAAAAATCCACAAGGTTGAATTCTAATTTCTGCACCAATTCTCCATAAAATTTTCATTATTCCATAACTAATTCATTTTATATATGTAGAAAATCTGTAAAAATCGGCATATTTTTTTAGAAATTTTTTTCTAAATCTAGATTCTTTTTATTTTTTTAATCAACTGTCAATCAGCTTATTATTAATATTTCATAAACGTGTTATCAGTGATAGGCTTACATCTAGAGATATTAATACCCTCAACATTTGTTATTAATATTCATTATATGGAACAACATAGGACAGTATAATTTTTTTGGACAGCATAATTTTTTTATAAATAATAAATAAATTTATTCAACATAAATTTCCCAGTTAACTTAAGCCTTATGACAGGGGCGTATATAGGGGCCGAGCGGGGCCCGGCCCCCCCCCCCCCCGAAATTTCCCAAACACATATACATATATAGGGATATACAGACATCAGCGCAACAAATTTTTCCGCAGGATGGACAACTTTTGTTCCGCAATAGAAAAATTGTTCCGCAAAAAATTTCGTGTGAAAAAATATAGTTTCTAAAAAATTTTCCGCATAAAATTTTGAGTTCGGGCCCCCCCCCCGAAAAAATTTCTATATACGCCCCGCCTTTGGCAATTGGGTTAAGTTGTGACTAATATATTAAAGTTATATCGCAGACCTATTCTAAAATTCCCTATTTGCTAACAATGAATATAAAATAGAATAGAAAGATATTTATTTCAAAATAATAATACAAATTTAAATAAATACAAAATTCCCTTTACCCTTTTGGGGTTTCTGGTTCTAATAATTTTTTTTCTTTTCGTTATTTACTCTTCATCTTCTTCCTTCTCCCCATCAATCTTCTTTATTAATCCGATCTTTTGTTGCTGGGATCTCCTTGCAGTTCCTTCCACCATTCTTTTATTTTCCGTCCTAGTTTTTCTTCGCATGTCTTCCTTCTTTGCATCATCTGCAGCATTTGCCTCCTCCTCCCTGGTTTCCTCTCCAGATACTTCCACATCTGGCCCTTGTCCAGAGTATTCTTATCTCTTCGTTGTTTTCTTTCAAATATTCTTCCCCTTCTACCATATGTTATTCTTGATAGTGGCAGAATGTTGACTTCTATTTTGCTCCAGTCTGCCTGAATGCTTTGTTCCATTACTGTTGAAGCATCCTCTCGAAGGTTAACAGTATTTTGCTTCTTTCGGCCTCTTCCAGCACGCGCCAATTCTGCCCCAAAACCTCGAACTTCCTCGCCATCAGCACTCCCCATTCTGCGGCACTCAGGTTTCTTAGATGTACTTCGAAGCATATTCTTGGCCATCTTTCTTCATCCCCACCTCCAAAAAATTTAAAAATCTTTTTACCCTTTCAATCAATTTAAAATAAATAACTAGGAAGGGGGGGGGGGGACCAAAAGGGACAGGAGGAGGACGAGAAGAGCAGGGGTACGGGGAGCAGACGCGCGCACGCACTACCTTGGGACGACAAACAGGGAGACGCAGGCATTTTGTAGTGTTTGGGGGGCCAAATGTCCTAAGGTATGGTATATAACTAAATCAATCCAAATACATTTATATCAAGTCAACTAGTATAGTTGAACCACTCTCTTCGGAGGATGGATTCGGATCCCACCGCTGACTCCATGTTATATAGTTATATTATTTATATTTTATTCGTTTAAAATAATTAACTAAATATAAATAAATCCAAATATATTTATACCAAGTCAACAAGTAAAGCTGAACCAGTGGTGGGTTCGAATCCCAGCGCTGACAACATGTTATATAGGGATTTATATACAATTCATTTAAATTAAATAATTATGAATTCTTACTTTGATGTTGATAAGTTTTACCCTTCCCATCTCTCTTCGCCAGATGTACATCTTAATAGGCCTAGTATCATCTTCATATATTAGCCGTGTATTCGTTCTATTTCTTCTCTTTCTTTCCATCCCCATAATTCTACACCATACATTAATATTGATTGAATCATTGTATCAAATAACCTGATTTTTTCGACTGATGTCTCTTATCCCTCCTCTCTTCATCAATCCCCAAACATTTGCTATCTCTTTTTTGCTTTAATGCACTGTTCATTTTTAGAGTTCCTTTCTGTGAATAAACAGCCTAGATATTTATTCCTCTCTACCTCTTCTAACAATTAATATATATTTAGGGAAAGAAAAGGGGCAAAAAAAAAAAAAAAAAAAAAAAAAAAAAAAAAAAGAAAAGGGAAAGGAAGAGGGAAAGGAAAAAAAAGGAGGAGAAAAAAAAAGATATTCAACGAAATTTAGACTTTTCTTCTTTAGGCATATTTAGGAAATTACTCTTAATACAATTGAGCCTTTTTTAATGCGGTTGACACATAAATTTGTTAGTGAATTAATAGCCCAAGTATCTCATTTCTCCTCTCTCTCTAGAGATTACGAGTAACATTTGGCCTGTTAAGCACTCCCACCCTTTCCACCTTCCCCCCCCCCCTTGACTCTTGCAATTATTTTAGACATTTCCAAATAACTTATTTAAATATTTGAATTTCAAATTAAGTCACTTGTGCTTGCGAATATATTTTATGACTTTTTTTTTTTGTAGGGATATAAAGTTAAAAAGAGAAATGTACATATATAAAGTGAGAGCCACCATCTCTTTTTATTATATATATATATATATATATATAAAGGAGATTAATTTTTTGTTTTTAATCATATTTAATAATTTTGTTTTATAAAGAACAACATCAACAAAAAATAAATATTTTACAACTGTTTTGAATTTAATAAAGTACTTTCTTAAAAGTTAACCAGCAATATTTATTTTATTGTTTTTTAAAAAGTGAGAAATTATTCAAGTAAAAGTTATATATAAAACCACTTTTTATATTTTCATATTAAAAAAATAAAATAAAATAAAACCTTGACTTCGTTATTATATATTAATTTATGAATTCTTTCTTTTTATATTCTTTAACTAATAAATTTACATCTTTCTTATATTTTATTTATTTTTGAGTTAAAAATAACATTTTCTTTTCTACACGTTTATATGGTGCCAAAATATTTATTTATTTATTTTTTTAAACACTCAACAAAGGTGAACTTATCAATAGAAATGCTAAAGATGACCTTTGTATTTATGTAATATAATTCACTAAGAATAATATTATTTTACAATTCAAATAAGAAAGTGTATTTTAAAGAGAAAATAACAATATCTTTTCTTTTTTTTTTTTTTGGATTTAGTCTTTTTCATACTTTGAGAAAAAAAATGAAATCTAAGTTCGATTTGCGAACTGATCCGTCATCCTTAGGGATTGAATAGGGAAATCTTACTTTTTCTATATATGCTCGATATTTATATATCGACCTCCTTCTTTGACTCTTGATAGTGTATTAAATTAAAATAAATAACAAAAAAAAGAAGACAATTTTGAAAAGAATATTGTTGCTTTGTTGTTAGAGAGAGAGGAAAGAAAAAAAAAGAAAATTTTATTTATTTATTTAAATTAACAACTGTAAAAACTTCAAATTCAAAATGATAAAAATGAAGTTTTTATTTTGGACATTGGATACTTGTTGGAATAAATAAATGTGCCTGAATCATATTTACGGCATTAGTAGTTATATATAAAGCGGTAACTGTCTATTTCCGTGTATGTCCGCTGCGACATCTTTCGCTGATTGGACAGAGTCAAAGATAGGTGGAATAAGAGAGGGAAATTTATAAGTATTTGAAGTGATAATTAATAATACACTATTGAACTATAAAAAAATCAAATATAAAATTTAACTAATCATTGTAAACTTTACAAAATATATAAAGGTATAAAAAAAAGAAGAATTTTCTTGACAGTAAACTGTCATCTAATAGAAATCATCCGACAACTTTCTAAATATTAGAATTCTAAAATTGATAAATCAGAATTTTGAAAAAAATATGTTTAAATATTTAATGAATCACTAATAGTGTTAATTAAATTTTGTAAATCATTATAAAAAAAATACATTGACACAAGAGTTCTTTGAGTCATGATACAGGAAATCTTGAAAAAAAAAAAGTCGAAAAGTCTTACCCCTAATATACCGAATATATTTGTTATTTTTATTTATTAATTGGATGAAAGGTTCCCACCTGTATTTTATTTATTTATTTTTTGTTGGATGAAGGGTTCTCACCTATATATATATACATGTATATACCGACCATTTACACCGACGACATACTTATATATATATTTATATATATAAGTTTGTCGTCGATGTAAACAATGTTTTTTACTTGAACGATATTATATTCCTTCCCAGTAATTTATTTCTAAATAATCTTTATAAAACTAATTATCGTTATATCAAGAAATATTTTTATTAAATTTTAAGTAAAAATATTTCTTAATTGACTATTTAAAAAATAATATTTTATTAATTTAAAAAATTTAACAAGACATGTGAGTGTTTTTTATTATTAAAAAATTTGTGACTCATTGAACTCTTGTGCCAATGTTTTTTTTTTTTTTTTTTTTTTTATACTGATTTACAAAAGTTAATTAACATTATTAGTGATTCAATAAATATTTAAACATATTGTTTTCAAAATTCTGATTTATCAATTTTAGAATTCTGGTGTGCAAGTACAGTATACAACTTTCGATTACAAAAGGTAAGAGAAAGTTGTGTGCTGTGCTACAGTCACAATTTAGCAAAAACAAAACCTTTTTATATTTCGAATATTTTATATTCTTCTACTTGTTTCCATAATTTTAATAAAGACCTTAAATTTTCTTTTATTTTTTTAACAGCATTCTCTATAATTCAGAGAAGATAAATTCCCAAACGTATAGCTCAAAAAAAAAAAAAAAAAAAAAAATATATTTGTATTTTTTTTTGAAAAATATGTAGAGATTCTTTTTGTTGCTAACATCAATCGCTGTTGTTTTTTTTTAACGACCATTTGCTCTCCATTTATATCAGTCTCTGACAATATTTTTCCGAGTTTTTTATTTATTTATTTTTTTTTTTTTGTACTAATTCAATTGGAATGGTTTATGCCTTGGTTTCGATTTCCTCGCAAAATGTTTTTCCAGCTGGTCCATCTTCAGGTCTATTTTATGTGTGTGAGTGAAGAGGGAAGAGTTTGGAGGATGGGGGGAGGGGGGATGTGTAAAAAAAAATCTCATCGAAGATATTTTGGTGATTATATTTTGAAATTGCCCAAGAGGCAAGCAGAGCACCTAATGCATTTTACTTCCATTAAATATAAAATCTCTATCTCTCTCTCTCTCTCTCGTTCATTCCCAAATTTAAAATAAAATTTTACTATCATTTGTTTGTTTTTGTCCTCCATTCCCCCCCCCCCCTCACTCTCCATTTCATTCTCTTTGATCGTTTTAATTCATTTTCAATTGATGAAAAATTCTGTCAATGTTTGAAAGATGAATTTGATAATTGGGTGTCCATATAGAGATAGAGGAAAATTAATTTGTTCAAATATAATTTTTAATATGATTAAAAAAAAAAACTTTTTTGTAATTAAAATATAACTGCGATCAAATACAACCCTTGTTTTATTAGTTCAAGTTGAGTATTTGTAATATTTTATCTTTCTCTATTTACTACATTACTAAAAAAAAAAATTCATTTTTTCTGACACATTTATCTTATTAAAGATCTGAACATTTATTTCAAATAATGTAAGCAGCATATCATCCTTGTTAATGTAAACATGAAGTTTACCTTATTAGCTTATGACTAGAGAACGGATTTTATATTTATTGATTCCATTTTTCCCCTTACCTCTTTTTTGGGGTATACATAATACACATACAAAATAAATAACTGAATATAAATAATAAATCCAAATACATTTATATCAAGTCGAACTAGTTGAACCAGCCGCCTCGGAGACTTGGTGTTCGGATCCCAGCGCTGCCACCATGTTATATAGAGATTTATATACAATTCATTTAAAATAAATAATTAAGACTTGTTACTTTGAGTGGCTTCTATGTTTCTCCTTAGACACTCACGGTAAGTCCATTGTTACATATACTCGCGCTCTCTCATCCAAAACCTAAAAAATTATTATTTAATTAATAAAAAAAAAATCCACAAGGTTGAATTTCTTATTTCTGCACTAATTCTCCATAAAATTTTCATTATTTCATAACTAATTCATTTTGTATATGTAGAGAATTTGTAAAAGCCGGCATATTTTTTTTTTTTTACAAAATTTGATAATTGGGTGTTGAATGTATCTACAGAGATAGAGGAAAATTAATTTGTTCAAATATAATTTT
>JAKCPI010030392.1:0-12154 GCA_023213315.1 Euborellia annulipes
TATCTGTAAAGAAACATTAAAAAAAAATTTGCACCACTTTATAATTTTATGTCTAATTATTCTCCCATCCTTAAAACTACGGCATAATTGAAAATTAATTTTTAGAGAAACCTTTATTTTATATAAAATTCTCAATTGGAAGATTACTCCTTAATGGATAGCAGGTTCTTCAAGTAATATTTCAATAAAAAACATAAATACTTTTCATTTTCAGGTTTTTATTCATTCGATGACTGTGTGTGCACAAATACCACCAGTTTGAAGAACCTGCTATCCATTAAGGAGTAATCTTCCAATTGAGAATTGCATATAAATCCTCTTACAACCTCCAATTAATAGCTTTATATAAAAATTTGACAACAAGAAATTATCTTAATACATAATTGAAGATATTTAAAAAGGAAATAAAAGACTATTTTCTAGTATAGATAAATACCAAGTTATAATACTAAAGAGTACTGGAAGGGGATCATATATGTACATCTAAAGAAAGCAAAAGGAAAAACGAAGGAGAAATTTTGTAGACCAGTGATTCCCAAACAGAGGCGCAGCTCGATTACAAGACTTTTAAAATTTACCAATATTTAATATAATCTAAAGAACTCTCCTTTGGCACTAGTTGAAACATTCTTAAATTTAATTAAATTATCATCTAATTGTAGATATATAAATAACACAAGGTTAAGTTTAAAAAGGATTTTATTTTAGCTTATGCGCATTTTGAGGTTAATACTCTTGATCGTTGGTGTCATAGCTCTGAAGATGACGTTTTAACGTCGAAATGCGCATAAGCTAAAATAAAAAAAATCAAATCCTTTTGAAACTTAACCTTGCGTTATTTATTTATCTATAATTTGATAATAATTTAATTAAATTCCAATATTTGACATATAAACCATTTGTCTTAGGACGGGAAAAATTTTGATCTCTTAATATACAGGGTGCCCGGAAATAACAGGTACCTAGAAAAGGAGATGGATTCTACATGAAAAAATAAGACTTTTTTTCCTATAAACTTAATATGCCCAGACGCTTCGTTTTCAAGATACAGGGGGTCAAAGTTGAATTTTTTTTTGTTTTTTGCTAATATCTCAAGAACCGTTTGAGATACAATGTTTAGCTTCTGTACACGATTTATGTTCATTATTCCAGTTGTTTTATGTGTAAAGTGTAAACATTGTATCTCAAACGGTTCTCGAGATATTAGCAAAAAACAAAAAAATTCAACTTTGACCCCTGTATCTTGAAAACGAAGCGTCTAAGTATTAAGTTTATAGGAAAAAGTCTTATTTTTCATGTAGAATCCATCTCCTTTTTCTAGGTACCTGTTATTTCCAGGCACCCTGTATTAGGATCCTCGAACCAAAAAATTTGGGAACCAGAGGATATAGATTATTATTATTCATAAATAAAATAAAATATATAATAAAATTTCATTTGAATTATATTTCATAGCAATTAATAATAATATAATAAAATTCTATGAAATCAATATTTACAATTTTTTTGGTTTTTTTTCTTTAAAGATTAGATCAAACAATTTCATATATTTAATATAAATATTTTTTTTAAATGCTACCTATTGACTAAAATGCGAAATTTTGTTTATTACCAATTGATTCTTTTTTATTTTTCGTTTTATGGTGTTTAAGATAAGCATTGACTTTTCTGGGGGCAAAAGATATTTAAAAAATATCAAAAAATTATCACAATTTTTGGGAAAAAATTAATAATACTTTTTTTTTTTATATAAATCTTTATACTTAACAAATTTAGTGTGAGCTAATGATGTGATGTTGAATGAATATAAATTTAAGATTTTTTTTTTTTTAAATATATAATATAATAGAAGTTATTAATTTGGTTACTTTTAACTATTAAGAAATAAAAAAGAGATAAAAGAACAAATTTGGTAAGCGGAAAAAAGTGTATTCTATTAATTGTATCCAACTCTAATTTAGAAAAGTTTCAACAATGGTACTGAGTTAGAGATAGAGATAGAGAGTTTAATAATAGGACATCTAAAAAGGGATTGGTTATCAATCATATCACATACACTACATTCACATTTTTTAGTAAAACACGCTAAAAATCACTTTTCTAAAATTCTTATATAAAGATACAAATGAAATAATTGAGTGATTTTTCAACGAGTTATACTACTTAAGAGAAGAAAGAAGATAGGAGGATGATGGATATGACATATAATATAAAAATATATTATAAGATTAATAATAATTAAGATCCGATGGAAGTGTTGAGTTGGATTTCCTTTTTTTTTTTTTTTATTATTTTTTATTTGTGTATGTCGATTTAAAGTTCATCTCGGTCACGGAGAAGTGTGTACCTATTTTTGGACGGGGCTAGTTTCTTAAAGGTGCTTTCAGGAGGCTGAGTGGGTTTTTTGTTGTTTCCATCGATCAGCAAGGGCTCACTGCTTGTAGGCTGATCGGGCCCGTAATGGAATTCCCGGTGAAGTTTTCCCGAATAGAGATCTTGTAGAAAAGATTTTAATTTACCAGGAACGGCCATTTGTTTCACATCAGGGAAAAGATACATATGCCGGAAACTGTCAATGGCTATCAATGGTAGGTCACTTTGTGATTTGCCGAGATGATGAAGAGGATGAGCGAAACGTACGCCATCGGCAGTGAGGAAATTGACGTTTTCTGAAAATTAGAAAATAAAAAATATATATCAACATAAAAGCATTTGTAAAATTATCTATTTTGTCATAAGTTTATATAGTAATTTTCGAAATCTATATCCTCAAAACGGGTATATCCATCAAAATCTCGACATCGAATTTTTGACATGAATCCCATTCTTTCTCTATATATTAACATATATAGAGGTAAGAGAAAGTAAAAATAATTGATTTTTGAATTTTAATCAAAATCGTCAGTATAGTGAATTCTGAGAAAATAAAAAAAACTGAAAAAGTGCATCAGTTAGTAAACTTCGGCCGATTTTGCTTCGTGTTACATCCCAGGGGAGCACCTAACTTAAATATAAAATTTCAACCTCCTAGCTCTTTTCGTTCTTGAGATATTTTGTTCACAGACACACACACACAGAAAGACCATGTCGCGAAAACCACTTTTTTGGATTCAGGGGACCTCAAAACGTGTCATCACGTCGTCAAAACGTGGCATCAAAATCTCGACATCGAATTTTTGACATGGATTCAATATTTTTCTATATACATATATTAGGGTGTCCGTTATTTCCCAAATTGCGTTTCATGCTGCAAACGCCCTCTAAATTTTTAGGTTTTGACCCATAAAAAAATATCAGACCTATATCAACCCTTAATTATTGCCTAAATCATAATCCATTTCCCAAAGAGTATCAAGATTTTTATCGTACTTTTCTATTTTTACACTTTTTTTGTAAAACATTCTTTGGTTGTCTTAGTAGAAGGATATTTGGCTCTGTATTCAGCAGAGTCAAATATCCTCCTGCAACTAAAGAATGTTTGACAAAAATTGTAAAAATAGAAAAATTACGATAAAAATCTTGATACTATAATTTAGGAGAAAAGATATACTTTATTTTTTATCTAATTCTTGTAATTTTTATTTTCTTATCCATCTGTATGAGTTCAATTGAGATATAAATGAGAATTATGATGGAAATTAAAAAAACGATAGTTTTAATGAATACAACTTAATCTTTGAATAACTTTTAAGTGGTTGAATTTATTGAACAAAGTAATCAGACCTTTTTTGTAGAGAGTTAAATTTCCTACAAAATATGTTCAGAGGGTATTTTTAGGTATATTTGTTTCAGTGGAATAAAATAAACTACAAAAAGAGCAAAAATCCCATGCTAATTCAATGGGAAATGGATTATGATTTAGGCACGGTTTAATATTCATATTAAGGGTTGATATGGGTCTGATATTTTTTTTAGGTCAAAACCTAAAAATTTAGAGGGCGTTTGCAGCATGAAACGCAATTTGGGAAATAACGGACACCCTAATATATATATATATATTTATATAGGCAAGAGAAGTAAAAATTGTTAAATTCGAATGGAAGTACACAATGAATATTAATATCTAAATATGCGTATAGATCTCAAAAATTATTTACTCTCCCGACACGCAAAACTAAGCTTTTGAGAAAAATGGACCAAAGTTTACTTATTAAATCTCAATTAGCTTTAATGTAGTCTACTTTTTCATTTTATTTTTCGATTTTCTCAAAAAGATTTTCGTACTTTGCCGAATTATTTTGAGACAATGAGAACGAAAAATATCTTTTATATATTTTACAGGTTTTAACGCAGACACCATCGAAGATTTAGGTAATGGAGAGTTTTAGAGTGAAATTTCATTGCTTAATATTATAGATATTCTAATAAAATAATTTACAAGCTTTTTAATCTATTATTTCATTTTCCTTCTTTCATAATTAATTTCTTATATAAGCGTTTCCTTTTATTATTTATTACTTATTTGTGATGAAACTTATTATATTTTTTATCCGTTAGATCTGTTTTATTCAGCTGGCGACCAGTCACACCAGATTTTTTAATGCTGGTGTGTCAGATAGGCCTACTAGATTGATAGCTATCTTCATATGAATCGTTAACACCTGGTGCTAAAAAATAAAATGTTAACGTCGCTGTTATAACTTGGATTAGAGAATATAATTTTTAACGCTGATGTTATTATTTTACTTTTTAACACCCATTTGTTGATGTTAAATTTTAACGTCTGTTTTTAGATAATGGACCTGATTGAGAGTTTTATTAAACAAAAGCTCCTTAGTTGGTTGACTCCTCTTCTCCCATTTTTATATTAAATATCACAGCCACTTTTCAACTTCTACGTAAAAAGTGTGCTTTGACTGAGCTTGATGGAGCATCCGAAACCGGGATATCACGACCAACCCAGTCAAAGCAATAAATATCGCATTCATTTATCTTAAATATTTCTTACGTTTTTCCGATAACAATTCACTAAGAACAACGTCATTGAATTGTTTGACACTTTCATTATCATCAGGATGATGAAATAGAATAAGAAACGGCAAGCCCTCTTCTGTAAGTTCTTCAGCATTTTCGAAGGTGATCTCACGAACCAGTGGTACACACTTCTCAGAAATCCACACGTTAAGTTCGTCAAATACACGCATATTGCCAGTGAATGTCTCGTCGAGTTCGTTCGATCGCGCTTTATCAGGCCGGAAAGCAACAATGGGCTGTCCAGGAGGGTGCATTTGTTCTACGACCGCCCTGTAAACAAATTTTAAAAATTAATAATAATTCAGCAGCAACATTATTTTCAAAAAGTGCGATATGCTTGAAATAAACCTAAGCATTTATGCCAAATGTAATGAATATTAAAAAAAAAAATAAAAATCTCGACAAATTTTTGACATGATCACATTACTTTCTCTCTATATATTTAGAAAAGAATAGAATACGATTTTATTTTAGCTCTGAGGACTTTTTGTCCTCTCTTTAAGCCATTAAGATTAAAGTACAATAAGTATTTTATAAATTTTCTGAAATGTACATTTAATATAATAATACATGTAATAATATTGTTGACCAAGAATATGTAGAAATTTATATGCATATGATAAATTAATAATAAATTTAAGTAATCACAGTTCAGCTATTTCACATTTTTACTTTCTCTTACCTCTATATATGTTAATATATAGAGAGAGAAAGTAGTGGATTCATGTCAAAAATTCGATGTCGAGATTTAATGGATATACAAGTTTTGAGGTCCCCTGAATCCAAAAAATTGGTTTTCGCGACATAGTCTGTCTTTCTGTGTGTGTGTGTGTGTGTGTCTGCCTGTGAACAAAATATCTCAAGAACGAAAAGAGCTAGGAGGTTGAAATTTTATATTTAAGTTAGGTACTCCCCTGGGACGTGACACGAAGCAAAATCGGCCGAAGTTTACTAGTACTGATGCACTTTTTCATTTTTTTTGATTTTCTTAAAATTCGCTCCAACGATTTTTATTAAAATTCAAAAATCAATTATTTTTTAGATGCTCTTTAAAATTTATATTCTCATTTTGCCATTGAAATCTTTTGAAGACCACTTTACTCTTGTACTTCATAGAATTGGTTGCCATGGAAACAAAATATAAATATTTTCCCATTCTTATACATTTTTACTTTCTCTTACCTATGTATATATGTAATATATATATAGAGAGAAAGTATTGGATTCATGTCAAAAATTCGATGTCAAGATTTTGATGGATCTTCACGTTTTGAGGTCCGCTGAATACAAAAAAGTGGTTTTCGCGACATGGTCTGTCTGTGGGTGTGTGTGTGTGTGTGTGTCTGTGTTCAATTTTAAGCATGAAGGAATTGAGCTATGAGGCTGAAATTTTATATTTAAGTTAAACACCCCCCGGGACCGGAAAAATAAGCTTTTAATCAAAATCGACCAAAGAGTACTAGTACTTTACTGATGCACTTTTTCAGTTTTTTTTCGATTTTCTCTAAATTCGCTCCAACGATTTTGTTTTAAATTCAAAAATCAATTATTTTTTAGATGCTCTTTCAAATGTATATTCTCGTTTTGCCCTCAAAATTGTTTGAAGCACACTTTACTCTTGTGCATCATAGGAAAGATAGGAGAAATGATTGCCATGGTAACAAAATATAAATATTTTCCCATACTTATAAATGTTACATCTGAATTCAAATATTCCCTACTGCCGGGAACTAAATACATGTCGACACAAAAAATCTGGTGTGACAAGCACAGAACACAACTTTCGATTACCGAAGGTAAGAGAAAGTTGTGTGCTGTGCGCCAGTCACACCAGATTTTTCTTTTTTTTTTTTTACGAAAAGAAAAACGCCAAATTTTCAGTAAATTTTTTATTAGTTTTCAAGGTGATATTTCCACATATTTCGGAGACCTATCGGCACTCCTTCAGTGGATTTCACCTCTCCTTCACCACGTATGGCCTTTACATTTAAAACGCTTTGAAGCGACCATCTTATACGTTCAGCAATTATTAATTATTTTATCTTATACATTTTTACATCTTGAATTTTAATATATCGGCGGAAACTATATACTGTTTATGTCGGCACAAAAAATCTGGTGTGACAAGCACAGAATACATTTTTCAATTACCGAAGGTAAGAGAAAGTTGTGTGCTGTGCGATCAGTCACACCAGATTTTTCATAAATGGGGAGAAAAAAAAAAACAAAATTAAATTAGATTGTGAAACGGATAGTAATTAAACAACCACATAACGTCTAATTTGTTTTTTTCAGTCGAATTTAAAAATCATGATCTTAGCAACTTCTAAAGATACAGAAGGGCGGCTTGTAATATAATAATCCCCTACGTTCAATAAGGAATTCTGAAGTGTTATGATATAAATTCTATAAGAATATGCAATCATTTGTCAATATATCAGTCATATGACTTAAGATAAAAAAAATGTCATTATTTAGATTTGAATAAAAGATTTATGGTAGTAGATTAGAGACAAGGTCTTTATTCTAGTTTTTATCTTTTCTTTTTTCTCATCTTTTTCTTTTCTTTCATGTTTTAATCTTTTATGACTTCACCCTCACAAGAATTAATTACTATTAGATTACTTTGTCTAATTTGTGAAATCAATGCAGATATATTATTTTATCTAGCATCTTTAAAGATAATATAAAAAATAAAATAAAGATAACCTAAGTTCTTCATTTATTTTATTAATATCTAAATTAGGTAGTGAGAAAAAATTTGATTAATTTAATTTAGAGTCTGTGAAAATCTTTCATCATCTTAACACTTTTAAACTGTAAATTTTCAAGTTTTTTACTATAACTTTTTTAAAATGAGACATATTGACGGGAGGTTTTGTTAATAAACGTCAAAGCATATTCTGTATCCACAAAAAAAAAATTCATCCCGATCGGTACAGTAATATGGAAGTTACAATCAAAAAACCAAGTGGAACTAAATTACCTTAACGCACTGTATTCTAAGGACAAATATTGGACAACAAAGATCAACTAATAGTCGCAGTTCAAAGTGCATCAGGTCCAAATTTACCAATACCAATACCAATACCAAGACCTAATAAAATTTTAATTCCTGCGAGATTGCTTCACTCACCCAAATCCAACATGAAATTGGCAATCTTCTTTCATATTTGTAGCTACCCTTCTGAATATATTATATTCAGGTACATCTTTTCGGTCAAAGTAACCAATCACAGTTCGTTTCTTATCCTAAAAAGAAAAAAAAATCGTTAAAATAAAAAATTGTAATATTTCCTTCCTTTGTTATACTTACATCTAAATTTTCTAATTGCTTTAATTCAGTGAATTCTCTAATTGGGTCTTCTAATTGTTTTTTAATATAAGAATAGAATGCTTCTGTTGATCGTTGTCCACGATATTCTCTTTTTGTTGGCTGTCCATTTCGAATTACTTTAAGGGTCGGGTATTTAGAGATGTGAAATCGGGTGGCAATTGAACCTAAAAAAACAAGATTTTTTTAAAAATAAAAGTAAAAATTTTACAATAGAATAAATGAGTTATTAATAATATATCATAAAAAATTAAACATTAGAGTGGAAAAAATCTGGTGTGACTGGCGCACAGCACACAACTTTCTCTTACCTTCGGTAATCGAAAGTTGTGTTCTGTGCTTGTCACACCAGATTTTTTGTGTCGACATGTATTTAGTTTCCGACAGTAAGGTACATTCGATTTTCAAGATGTACAATTTATAAGTATGGCAAAATATTTATATTTTGTTACCATGGCAACCATTTCTCCTATCTTTTCTATGGAGTACAAGAGTAAAGTGGTCTTCAGAAGATTTCAATGACAAAATAAGAATATACATTTTAAAGAGAATCTAAAAAATAATTGATTTTTTGAATTTAAAAAAAAATCGTTGGAGCGAATTTAGAGAAAATCGAAAAAAACTGAAAAAGTGCATCAGTAAAGTACTAGTACTCTTTGGTCGATTTTGTTCAAAAGCTTCGTGTCACGTCCCAGGGGGTGCCTAACTTAAATATAAAATTTCAACCTCCTAGCTCTTTTCGTTCTTGAGATATTTTGTTCACAGACAGACACACACACACAGACAGACAGACACACACACACAGACAGACCATGTCGCGAAAACCACTTTTTTGAATTCAGGGGACCTCAAAACGTGTATATCCATCAAAATCTCGACATCGAATTTTTGACATGAATCCAATACTTTCTCTCTCTATATATATTAACATATATATATAGAGGTAAGAGAAAGTAAAAAAAAGTTCATTAGGGTAGTCAGTTTTTTGAATTGTCAAGTGATGATAATTTTTATTTAACAAATTTTCTTTTTTTTTTATGCCCCAATCAATAAATTTCACCAGTTACTCATCCATATCTATAGCTTTTATCCTAGACAAGTGAATACTCAATTGAGATATGAAAATAAATTCTCTATGTTCGATAATAACTATAAAATATACAAGTAAAAACTGAGATTTTCTTTTTCGCCTACGCAAAAACCACACACCAGTTTATTATATATATATATATAATATATATATATAGAGTCCCAGTCTTACTGGCCCCAATAACTTTACTTTTTAAATGAGATATTTCAAACGACCTTACAGCTTTCTCTTAATTGATGGTGGTTTTAATTTCAATTCAAAGATGGAATTTGATTCGTTATAAGAAAATTTTTGTTTTTTAGATTTGTTTTAAAAATATTTGACTTGTAGGAATTGTGATGAAACATATGACAATAGATGATTTGGTAATGTTTTTAACTTGTATGATACAATTTAATTGAATAATAGTAAGAAACAAAAGTAGAGATAATAATTGGAAGATAATATATTGTTTTTAAAGAGTATTTTCTTTTCTTCACCCTGTTACTCATCCAGTATTTTCTTTATTTAAAATGAAATAGGGTGTCTTTCTAAAGTGTTCAATAATGTACAGTTATGGACAATATTAAGTCCCATCCATGCGTTTTCTACTTGTGATTATTTCTTTGTTTTTAAAAAAGAAAATGAAAATCTTTTTTTGGAAATTTTCTAGGTTTGAACCATGAAAGTTTCCATTAAAAAAAATATATTTTTTTAAAAACAATGAAATAATCACAAGTAGAAAATGCATGGGTGGGACTTAATATTGTCCCTCACTGTACTTCAAAAACCAAAGAAAAATTGATTGTATATTGAAAAATATATGGAAGAAAATGTAATCCATATGGGAAATATGTTTTTTATAAAGCCTGAATATTTATTTCTTTAAAAAAGAAAAAATTGTAAGAAAGAAAAATAATTTATAAACTTTAAAAAAGAACTCATTCACAAAATTTCTAATAAACTCTGAGGGTTGTTTAGAAAAAGTTCAGGGTTAATTAGTTAATTAGTTAAGGGCTTGGTTCAAGTGATAATTTTAAAATGAGTTACCATGAATAATCAATAAGTTCGACCGAGTTCAAAAGTGAGTTTTTTTAGACTATTGGGTCTGAATCCATTGGAGTATTTGTAAAAATTTCATGTTTCGATGTGAGATCCGAATACAATGTCTCAACTAGTTCTGCTTAAGTTTTCGTCCAAACTAGAATATTTATAAAAATTTATTTAAAAAAAAAAAAAATCGTTAAGCAAATTTTGAAGTTGAACATTCCCAGACTATTGCTATGAAAAAAATTCAATTTTTATCGATTAAGAATATGCAAAAAACTAAAGATCCTATGAAAATTCATCAGAGCATTTTCCAAAACAATAAAATAATGAAAATTAGGTGTTAGAGGATGGATGTGTGCAGTTTTTTATACAGTTAGATTCTAGGTAGGCAATATTTCCTATATATATATATATATATATAAGATTGGATAATAAAATATATGAACTATGTATGAATAAAGGGAAATGAAATGAAGAAGGATGTATCTACCTTCTTTGTCGCAATCCACCTTGCCCATGACGACTTGGCCAGGTTCATTGAAGTCTGCTGTTACCTTATCAGCTGCCTCATCAAAGATAGGGGCCAGCATATTGCTGAACCGACACCAATCAGCATAAAAATTGATGAGGACGAGTTCATTGGAAGCTGATGACAAGAAAGGGTAAAAATTAAATTTATTGATTAAATCTTGCTGCAATATATATAAACTCACCTAAAATTGAATCAATATTAGATTCTGTTAATTGGACAGCTCCACTATCGGTTGGGTTGTAGAAAAAATAACATAACTAGAATTAAAAAAAAAAGCATGAATTAATAAAATTTGAAAGAACTAAAAAGGTGTAAATATTTAATTAAAGGGAGAATCAAAAATATTTATGAATAATAATGTCGTGGCATTATTTAGTACCGGTTTTATGAAAAATACTTACTAAAAGATGATAGAAAAATGTAAATTTTATACTGTAAATAAAGGAATGAATGTTCATTGTTGGTAAAAAATTGAATAAATTAATTCTAGTTGGACTTCATATATGGAATAAAACAAGAAGAAAATGAATGAAAAAATTTGGAATTTACTTTAAGACCTTATGACAATGTCTTGTTGAAAGCGGTAAGAGGTTATGTTTAATTTGTGAGATGCTTGCAAGAGAGCGCCACTACACATAAATCACAGAGTTCTTTATGTTGGTAACATTTTTTTCATTGGATTTTCAAATCAAATTTTTTTTTATATTTCATTTAGACTGTGTGCACACGGTCGATTTTTAGTCGAGCGATAGTTTAGTCTATGGACATAAAGGCATTAAAAATTGGGTTGATCTGCAGTTGCGTGTGCACACCTACACAGGGGCGAATTAAAGGGGGGGCGATCCTCCCCCCCCCCCCCGAGAAGAAATTCAAAAAGTTATAAAAACTAGTAATCTAAGGAAATTATAATTTCCGCTCTTTAATTTCAATTGAATTTGTTACCAATCAATTTAAATAAATAGGAAAGGGGTCTAAATGGCCATAGATGCCGAAAAAGTATTTAAATAAAAAAAAAAAACCGCCCCCCCCCCGACAAAATCGCATTAATCCGCCCCTGCACCTACATTGAACTTAATGCATTTTAGGTCCATCGACTAAACCAGGGTTTTCCAAAAGTTGAGGGCGGACTAGTGTAAGGGGAGGCGCGAATATTAGCCACAGCGAGCAATTTTCCAAACTCAGCCAAATTTATTTC
>JAKCPI010030393.1:0-10595 GCA_023213315.1 Euborellia annulipes
AAAAAAAATCTGGTGTGACTGGCGCACAGCACACAACTTTCTCTTACCCTTCGGTAAGAGAAAGTTGCGCACTGTGCTGGTCACACCAGATTTTTTGTGTCGAGATATATTTAGTTTCCGATAGCACCTTAGTTTCAAACTTGCATTTTAAATGTTGACTGCTTCAAATAAACTATGGTTATTTTTCAAAATTTTAATCTCATATTTGGACATTTTATACACAATATAGAATCGTAAATAAATACAAAATTTCATAAGAATTGGAAAAAAAATTTTAAATGCCTAAAAAGTTCTAAAGGGGACCCCCTTTTGAATCGAAATTAACATACAAATCCCTATAGGAAATTAACATTGTTCCTATGCGAAGATAAGGTGGAAAGGGAATTTAATAAAAAGAGTAGAGACAGACGATAATGTTTGCAAGTGAGAGAGAGACATTTATGTTTTCTTTGAAACAATTAAAGACACAAATAAATTTTTAAAAAAATGGGAATTTAAATAATAATTGATTTTTAATCTAATAAAAAGAAAAAGATTTAAATTCCGTTACCATGGCAACCATTTCTATCTTTCCTATGAAGAACAAGAGTAAAGTGGTCTTCAGAAGATTTCAACGGCAAAATGAGAATATACATTTTAAAGAGCATCTAAAAAATAATTGATTTTTGAATTTTAAAAAAAATCCTTGGAGGGAATTTTGAGAAAATCGAAAAAAACTGAAAAAGTACATCAGTAAAGTACTAGTACTTTTTGGCCGATTTTGTTCAAAAGCTTATTTTGAGCGTGTGGGAAGGTACCTAAGTTAAATATAAAATTTCAATCCGGTAGCTCAATTCCTTCATGCTAAAAATCTGTCCACACATACAGACACACACACACACACACACATACATACACACACACACACACACAGACCAATTTGCGGGACCCACTTTTTTGGACTCAGGGGACCTCAAAACATGTATATCCATCAAAATCTCGACATCGAATTTTTGACATGATCGCAATACTTTCTCTCCTATATATTTCTATATAGGCTAAGAGAAAGTAATAAAGAATAAGCTATTATGAGCTGTGGATGCGAGCGGAAAGGATATTTTTAATTATTGGATCACAAATTAAATATTTGTTTTTTTTTTTGCCTATAAAAAGATTTTACTAAAATCGATTTTGATAAAGAAAAAATTTATATTTTTATTTTCATATCGCGGTTGTAAATTAGAGGCTACTCAAGACAATAAAAATAAATTTTAAATTATTCATTAAAAAGGTAATTCCTTCCCTCTACTCACCCACCTACCCAAACACCTGTTTACTATTCTGTGGTCTCCACTAAAGAAAAAAAACAAACTCCAATTTATCTTTGTTTTAAGGACGGCATTGTTCTCTGAAATAGACTCTCCCCATTCTTCTTTCTTGTTTTTTTATTTCTCCCATCTGTCAATTTTAGTTTTAGTCGCTAGTGACTATCACATAGGTGGTGGGGAGGGTTGCATTCAAATTTCCTCCGCTACGTTTATAGCCTATAAAAGAAATAACCTTCCACTTTGCTTCAGTAAATTCTAATACTTGCATAAACTGTTGAAAATATTTTTATTAGACGTAAAAATTCAAATAACAAGATATCGACTAAAATAAACAAGAACAAATTAGAGCAGGCGAAACCTTTTTGATCAATGAAGGCTTCTTCTATTAAATCTTCTTATTCACCTCTCCGGGTACATAGAAGGCAAACCCTCAAAACCTGCTGACCCTACTTAATCTGTTAACTTCTTATTATTTTTTCTAATTTATATACTTTCTCGTATAGAATATAAAGAGAAAGTATTGTGATCGTAAAAAAATTAGACTTCGAGATTTTGATGTTTCTCCACGTTTTAGATCTCCCTGAGGCCAAAAAAAAAAAAAACATTTTTAACATTATGCCTGTGTGTGTGTGTGTGGGCACGATTGCTTAAAAATCAAAGCAGCCAGATCGATGAAATATGATATATGCTCGTTACACTAGAATTGTAGATTTCTATCAACTTTTGGAGTAAATACTTCACCTAGAAGCAGTACTTTACCTAAAAAGTTTTTCCAAAAATTTTGAAATTTTCAATTTCTTTGTCATATTATGATAAATTACTCTATTTTAAACTGAATAGTTTTTGAAATAATCAACAGAGAAAAAGACAATTTTCGGTAATTTTGAAAAAAATATAAAAAAAAAAAAAATGCAGGTGTCATTTTTTTTTTTTATTTTAAAAAACATGTCACACTTTTTCTCATTCACACTC
This sequence comes from Euborellia annulipes, assembly GCA_023213315.1. NCBI lineage: Eukaryota > Metazoa > Arthropoda > Insecta > Dermaptera > Anisolabididae > Euborellia > Euborellia annulipes. Next base: position 2,280 of record JAKCPI010030393.1, read on the forward strand.
ACACTCACACGCACATTCCACAGTCTTTTCGGCAACTGAGGCCATTTAAGACTTTGACGATAACCGTTGTAGAGAATATATCTATTGTGGGGTCCAGGCATTTCTATTTAAGTCATCTGGTATCCAAATGACTTAAATAAAATCATCGGACTGCCTGGGTCCGAACCCGCGACGTTTGGTATAGGAGGTAGGCGTGCTACCTACTACGCCACACCCGGGGGCTGGTGTCATTAAAAAACATGTAAATATGAACAAATGAATTTGTGAAACAAAATTTTTCAAAATTGACGACAAATGTTTTTTTTCTTCTTTGATTATTTCAAAAACTATTCAGTTTTCGAAAAAATGTCAAAGAATAAAAACTTTTTAAAATAGAGTAAATTCATCATAATATGACAAAGAAATTGAAAATTTCAAAATTGTTGAAAAAACTTTTTAGGTAAAGTACACTTCCAAGTGACGTATTTACTCCAAAAGTTGATAGAAATCTACAATTTTAGTGCAAGGAGTATATACCAAATTTCATCTGCTTTGGCTCTGCACTTTTAAGCAACCGTGTTCCACACACACACACACACACAGACAGACGTAATTTCGAAAAGAGGATATATTTTGGGAAGTCATTCCCGATTTATTTTTTTTAGAGCACTATTTTGTAGGCTATTATGTTATTGGCATATTTTTTTATAATTCCTTTTTTTTTTTTTTTTAAGAGGTAGTCCCAAGAATTTTTCAACACCTTTGTCCTGAAGCAGGGTGACGTTTAGTCCCCGAAACGTCGACAAAGAATATTTAAAATAATTCGGGCCGGAAAGAAGCCTGAATCATGTTACGGCCTCTTTCCATGATGAGTTTTAATAAACTATTGTAAGGATTTTGGAGAAGTTTTGGCCCAATGTCGTGAGGCTAAACAGGCGAAATAAAAAAAACAATCTAATGTAATATCGAAGATTTATTCTAGATGATTTTGTTAATAGTTAAAGAACGAAGAGATTTTTATTTTAATTGAATGTAATAATTATGTAATTAGCCCTTCGCTTTTTTTATCTATTAGTTGGTGTTTTTTTTATTCGTTATCTTTTCTTGAACTCTATTTTCTCGCCACTCTATATAATCTACAAGTGCGCTGTCGTTTTTAATTAAAATTCCATTGTTTGTGATTTGCTCTGAACCTTTTTATTATTATAACACAACATGAAAAAAAAAATTCCGGAGGCGATTTTTGCGGGGCATGTGTGTCGAATCTCTCTCTATAGGTACCCACACATAGAGCTGGAAAGTTAGTTGGAAACTCTCTTGTTCGCTTTGGGATAATTAGATGATTTTAATTCAGCCGCAAGGCTTCTCTCTCTGGAAACGTTTAGGAAATGGAATGCTGACCAGAGGGACAGACAGACATGGGGCATACAGAGAGACAGACAGACAGACAGACACTCGGACATTTCACTCCCACAGAGGCAATTTGCAGTTCATCATATTACTAACTCCAAATTAATTTTTATTAGTTGTAATTTAATCTACGAATTGAATATTTATTTTAAAAAAATTAAGGTACGAATTCCCTTGTGCAGAAGCAAAAAAAATAATCATTGTGTGGTTTTATGAAACCACGATGCAAGTGAAACTTTTTTTCGGACCGTAGGCGTTTAACTGAAAATTTTCAGAAAATTATTCAATTAAGGGTATTAAAATGGCGTTTTTAATCTTATCTTAATAATTGGAAAATGGGAAATCAAAAGACGATGTTAAAAACTGAGAAAAATATTTATTTAGTATTTGAATCATTTTAAATTATTTTAAAAATTATATTTTATCAATTTAAAAATTTGATAATTAAATCTCACAATTATTTTTTATAATTAAATTTCAACTTTCCTATTTTTGCCGTCACGGCTTGTGACGTCATGGCTTGTAGCATCACAGCCTTTGACGTCACGGCTTGTAACACGACATGCTGATTGAAGAGCGAAAAAATTGAGAGGATCAAATAAGTTTCACTTTAAAAAAATTAAAGTTAAATTTGTTATTGTATTGAATATTTTATCGGCCTGTCTTCATGACAGAAAATAAGCTTTAAAAAGTCTCCCCCCATGAATCATTTATTTTTTTCTTTGTTTTGAAATTAAACGCAGGGTTCAAATCCCGTATCCTTTTGTCCGTAGACTTTCATTAAGATTTTTTTTTTTTAATTAAATCTCAAACTACAAGAAAAGTTTATAATATGTGTAACAACAAACTAATTTTTATTGTATTTACATTCATGGGTTGTGTTAATTCGAGGGTTAAGTTGTCTAGGAAAGTTTATAATTGTTTCCTAAAACTCTCTCTTCTCTATAAAATAATTCGTAATAATAATTCACTGAGCTATAAAATTTGGAATTTACAAATTTCAAACTATTCTTGAATACAGTGGAATTATTTCAACGTTTGTTGGAGAATGGCCATGTAAAATAAATATGTAAACATAATTAGGCCTATGAATGTATAAGAAAAATTATATGCCAGAAGAGAAAAAAAAAGAGGACGGAATATTTTTGAAATATTTGAGTAAAAATTTTTTTGCGTTAAGGTAGGCAGCCAACATATAATAAATGTTTATATATTTTCTGGAATAATTAGGTCCGAAAGAACAACGTAACTCGAGGCAGGTCAAAATATACAACTGTCAAAAAAACGAGAGGTTTTTTTTTTTTTTTTAATAAACATTCAAAAATTAAATAAAAATCTGGTGTGACTGGGGCACACCAGATTTTTTGAGTCGACATGTATTTAGTTTCCGACAGTACGGTATTTTCGATTTTCAAGATGTAAAATTTATAAGTAGGCCTATGTGAAAATATTTATATTTTGTTGCCATGACAACCATTTCTCCTATCTTTTCTATGGAGTACAAGAGTAAAGTGGTCTTCAGAAGATTTCAATGGCCAAATGAGAATATACATTTTAAAGAGCATCTAAAAAATAATTGATTTTTGAATTTAAAAAAAAAATCGTTGGAGCAAATTTAGAGAAAATCGAAAAAAAACTGAAAAAGTGCATCAGTAAAGTACTAGTACTCTTTGGTCGATTTTGTTCAAAAGCTTCGTGTCACGTCCCATGGGGGTGCCTAACTTAAATATAAAATTTCAACCTCCTAGCTCTTTCCGTTCTTGAGATATTTTGTTCACAGACAGACACCAACAGACAGACCATGTCTCGAAAACCACTTTTTTGGATTCAGGGGACCTCAAAACGTGAAGATCCATCAAAATCTCGACATCGAATTTTTGACATGAATCCAATACTTTCTCTCTCTATATATTAACATATATAGAGGTAAGAGAAAATAAAAATACAATATTTACAAACTTAATTGGGATTTAATTATGTCTCGTATAGGCCTATGTATGTGCTCTTCATTAAAACTTTACTCTCGTCTTCTTAATTTGAAAATGTAAATTATTATCTGCTTTGAATGAGATTAATTATTGTTATTTTAAAATAGGAACAAAGGGCGATATATAATGAAGAGTTTCTTTCAAGTGAACTCCCTCTCTGGCCAGGGAGAATTATAATTTATTTTCATTGCTCCTTTTTCGCTCTAAATTTTTTACCAATCGATTTCACATGCGATTATAAAATTTTCCCATTTTTTTTTTTTTTTTTTTTTACTCAAATTGATTTATGAAGAAATTTCTCATGTGCTGATAGGTGTTCGGAATAGAAACATCATTACTAAATGATGTTTCTATCCGAGCATCACCATCCGTTTATCTCTTTCTCCTTTGTTTTTATATTCACATAATACGCTATTTTCACATCCTATTCTTCTAGGAATTTTTATATTCATTCACCAGGAAATAGCTACTAGCTAGAGCATATAGGCACATTGAAAATGAGTAAAATTGAATGAAGTGAATTTTATATAAGCTATTGAACTAAGGGGTGCATAATTTAGTTCGTTGGCTCCTGGAAAGTAGGCATCCTAAATGACCAATTTATTGATTTTTTTTTCTCTGGTGAAATCAAAGGCTAGTTGGAATGGCCTTTAAATTTGTATCTCAAATAATTTAAGCATTTTTAGATGCGATTTTTTTAATAAAATTCATTAGAAATTTTTTTAAGATAATAATAATTTTTTATACTATAGTATTTCAATTTTTTTTTTTTTTTTTCATTTGCTCAGGGGCCCACATCTTGTGGGTACGTGGATGGCGACCACGAGCTACCCGAGCTGGGACAGGCAGTCCTTCAGTTCTTTAAATGCCTGTGAGGCCCTATCTATAATTTTGCTCTTTATATAATTTCTCTTAATAAAAAAAACACTTGTTGATCTCAAATTTTATTCCAATTATGTGCCTACAAAGGAAAAAAATACGTGTTTATATAATTTAATTGCGCCTTTCTAAAAATGGCCTGCTATCTTTTTAATTTAAACATTTTGAGAATATTTTTTTCTTTTGTACTCCATTTCTTCTTTAATGGACCGTAACAAGATCATCTTTATTAAACAATATTTAAAATAAATCGGTGACTGGATGATATTCAAATTAAATTTCATTAATTATTTATTATTATTAAATGGAATCATTTTTCCGAGAGAATTTAATTCAAACAGAATAAATCATTTTCCCATTCTTTTTTTCTAAAAATAAAATATTTAATAATATATATATTATAGGGTGATTAGAAAAATTCTCCGATTTTGAATTAAATGGGTCTATGAAGCCAAAGTTGTTCGCATGTTTTGATTTAAAAAAGTATGCCCAAAAAATTAAGTAATTCAAAAATTTGCCAAGAGATGTCAGAATGGTAGCTAATAATATTTAATGCATTTGGTTGATTTTCATTGATCTTTTAATAATAAATACTTTATAAATGTTATTATATAATATGTATCTTTTATAAAAGCATAAAAATATATAAATATAGGCCAGATATAGGCTAATACTATATCGGCTGTTAGACTAGCCTGCCATCTAATGCAAGAATGCTGAACTAATTTGACATTTGATTTTTAAATAAATCATCCAAGCTTATTTTAAAAATTTCTTAATTAATATGTGATTAATAATAACAATAAATTCATTTTTAAATTTAAAAAAATTAAAGATTATTGGGACAGATTGTTTTTTTGTATTTGCTTGATAACAAAAAAATTAATTACGATAATTTTTTAATAAGTCATTAAAACAATTATAGCTCGATGTCCCAATAATCTCTTATGAATTTAATTCATTAAAAAAAAACCGCATTGAAAAATTCCTTATAATAGTCTAGTTTTTTTTTTAAAGTACGTTTAGACGTCGTTCCTGAACCCCCTTAACGCTAATATAAGGATTTTAATAACCATAAATTAAGTTAACAATTAGACTTGAGCGTAATGGTAGGGGATGTCTTTTACATACGTACATAGACTGACTATAGATAGCTACACATGCTTGGAATTCCGTCGGCAGGTGTCTTTATTAAAAATTCCCTCGCTAAGACCCTCACATATCCCCTATACGAGTATATAGGCTCATAGCAATAGATTTGGTCCCACGCATGCATATACACTTCTTCCCGCCCCTTTGTTTCTAATGGCTTCTCACTTTCTTGTGGCTAGGAAAAAAAGAATTTAATGCTTTCTCTTTCTCTTTGGATGAATTCATATTTGTCAGCTGTCTTAAAATTTAATTTTTTTGTTTTAGCCTATTTTTTTTAAGAATAATTATACTATTCACTCTACTTTTGTTTGTATAATTACATTACCGTTAGAAAAATAGTGGATTAGTTCGGCATTTAGAAGAATGAGGATTGCTTAGAGTTTGTTTTTGATAAAAAAAAAAAATAAATAAATTTACTTATTCATTATTCTTATTTAGCGATCTATCAAATTTAAATAAGCAAGTGAGGTACTGTAGTCCGCTAGTAGGACATGCTGAGTACAATTCGTGGTGCTACTCGTGGCGGTATCCTTTTTTGCTTATTTAAATTAATAAATATTTGGTTATAAGTTTTTCATTATTACACTAAATTTTTGTGTAAATAGTGATATTGGAAAAAAATTAAAATTAAAACGTTTCTGTTTATAATAGGCATACTAAAAAAAAGGAGTTTGGGAAAAAAAATTAAATAAAACAAAAAAGCGATAAAAAATTGTTTCGGCGACGATTCGAATTTCAAGATGCCTTAATAATTTCTTTCTGCCTATCTCTTTCTCTCTCTTAACCTCTTTATTTAATAAAAACCGCAATATTATAATTTAGTTAAATTGATTTCTTTCTTCATCTCTTAAATTCCTCTCGCAAATTCTTTATTCAGATCCACGCCCTAAAGAAAAAAAAAAAAAAGACTAAGAACTAAATTAGAAAAGAGAGGAGGGGTAATAAATAATAATAATCCCGACGGAATGCCTTCAGGTTGGGTAGGATCCTTCGACCTTCTTCAAGGCAACATGGCTAAATTAAAGAAAATAATAGATTGGGAAAATGTCTCGTGATGTGCTTGTTCGCTGGTGAGGAAAGACATGGGTTCGATTCCTACTCACATCACAAAACGATTTTCTTGTCTTATTAAAAATTAAAAACCTTAGAAAAAAAATTTTCTGACTACGGTTCTGATCATATAAAATTTTAATTTTCACATTTATAGGGATAAAGAAAAAAAGAAAATAGGAGATGAAAAAAATTTCATTAAAAAAGATTAAAATTTTTTAAAACTCTTTTCAGCATCCTAGGCCATATAAACTTTAACGATATTCATTATCATAATAAGATATACATGTATATTGAGATCCAGTATTTATTTATACCATTTGGTACCCAAAGGATTTAAAATTTAAATTCATCGGACTGCCTGTGATCCGAATCCCTTTTCTTTAAGATTATCAATATTAACCTTTGTCAATTCCTCTAGCCTCTCAGTCACTGAGGGTGGAGGGGATTAAAATTTAATTGCAAAGAGTATATATTTACGATAGCGGTAAATAAATTTCGGGATTTTTTTTATAATTTGAATTGCATTAATTCAAAGATTTTTAAGTGTATCACTTATCTAGGCCTGCCACTCGTACTTTATAATAAAGTTATTGTTATTTTGGATAATTATATTCTATACTTTACAAGAACAATCTTCTTCTTCCATCCTCGCCTTATTCCCGCGATGCGGGACATCACTTTTTCCCTCGAATCCCACCTTTGCGAGCGAGAAGAAAAGAACAGGCCGGCCTGTTGCACGGTCTGTAGTCTGTTGAAAAGAGGAAGGAAAAGACAGACATACAAAGAACAGAAGGAATGCCTTTCCCAGCTCTGGCAGCTCGTGGTCGCCATCCTCGTACCCACAAGATGAGATGTGGACCCCTGAGCGAACTTTACAAGAACAATAAAGTACAACAAAAATTCTTTAAAACGGACAAAAAATGGCATCAAGTATTTAATAAGACTGATGATAATTTTTCATTTTATTTAATGTCTCTTCCTGGCACATCAGAGAGAGAGTTTTTTCTGTGATGAATAGCAAATTGAGAGATGAAAGAAACAAAGCGTCTCTGAACCTTAGAAAAAATGAATTACTTATGATATTTACTTTAACTTGGGAAGATGCTCTGCAATTGTTTAGCAATGATAATAATTTGATAAAACTTGCAAAAAGCAATAAAAAATTTCTTTTTAAATATAATGCTTAAGAAAAATAATAGATAATACTTTATTTTTGACACTACACGTATGTACTTTTTTTTCTTTTAACCACCAAATGTACTTTAATTGCAAAAAAGGTGTCAGCCCTTCACATATCTAATATGACACTTTTGTTTATTTATTGTAGAAAAAATATTACCTCGGCTTGTGTCTGATGTTTCAGTCAAAGTTTCGGGATAAATTAAACTCAAATAGAAAGGAGCTTAAGCCTAACTTAATGAGCTACTTAAGACTTACGAGTTTATCTTATTAATAGTTTCCTTCCTGATTAATCATTGTTCTTTGATTTTAACTAAATTTTCTTTAGTTTAAATCCATTAGAATAATTTATAATCTGCAAAATAAAAGCTTCTTGGTAATCAACTTGTATTATATGAATATCAATTAATAGGAATGGAGATATTGTTTCAATTAATTTTAGAGCTCTGATTCATGAGTCAGGGGCTCACCTCTCATTTTGGGAATGAAAATTTAAATGATATTGACGGTTTTTCTCAACTTCCGACTGTGATATGAGATTATCAATTAATTTAAATTAAGTCTAAATGTATTATATATTTTTCCAGTGGATTGGTGCAAATGACGATAACTTCTTGAAATGGAAGATTTATTGCACCTTCCCTTAGTAACCAAGGTATTATATAGTCAGTTTTTT
>JAKCPI010030394.1:0-11514 GCA_023213315.1 Euborellia annulipes
ATAGGAAAATATTTACACTATTATTAATAAGTGGTTGAGCAAAGTTTATTACCATAAACTAAATGAATAAATATTACTCAAAAGAAAAAGGCAACTCACCATATGAAGAGAATTCCAACAAATCAGGAAAAAGCAGATTAAGAGAATGAGATGAGCGAGAGACATTTTTCTCTGATGATTTGATCACATCACGAAGGACAGACACCTGAAACAAAACAAAAATCGATTGGTTAAATTAATATATAACTCAAGCACTAACAGTCCCCTCCTCTATAATAATAATAATAATAATAATAAAGAGAGAAATCAGAAAGCCGAAGGAACTTTGTAGCCAGGAGATTAAATAAAAAATCTTTTTATTTAATTCTTATTTGCCGACGTGTCGGTCGTCTATCACGACCTTCATTAGGGCAAATAATTGTCAACAATACACGATCTTAGATAGGGGTTCGGACCCCAGGCAGTCGGATGATTTTATTTAAGGCATTTGGATACCAAATGATACCAAATAAATGCACTGTACCGTTCTGCCTGAACTAAAAGTACATATCGTTACAAAAAATCTTTCAAATACGGAAGGTACAAAAAAGTTGTTGGCTGTGCGACTAGTCACACCAGATTTTTATATTTAATAAAAAGGGAATAAGGCCTTAAGATAAAGGAGAGATAAAGAGGGTTAATAAGAATATATTTGAATTCATTAATTATCCTTGAAATAAGAACGATAATTATAAAAATGCCCCTTTTCTAAAAGTAAAGTGAGATTATAGAATAATTTCCTTAAGAAAACAAAGAGAATCCAAACAGGTTCAGACTCGAAAGAGATAAGAGAAGTAAAGACAAATATGTAAAAATATAATTATTAATTAATTTTATATTTAAAGAATTCGACTGGTGTTTGACCCACCAACAAATAAACACACATTTGTTAAATGTGTGCGCTTGGTATATGATGATTTATACAAGAATAAAAAATAAAATATTTTCAACTCATGTCGTTACAAAAAATCTGTTGTGAACTAACTACAGTGCCAAACTTTCAAATACGGAAGGTACAAAAAAGTTTTTGGCCGTGCGACTAGTCACACCAGATTTTTCGGTTTCATTTAATATTTGAATTGCTGTGTGTATGTGTCTGATGTGATTCCTTTCAATGATAATATGAAATTAACTAATAAAATAAAATTTGTAAATTGTATTAAATAATGAAAAAAATTGGTGCAAGCCTGATATAAGAGAGAGGTGTGCTAATAATCACACCACAATTTACTTGTAGGGATTATAAAGAAATATTCGCTATCAATATCGAAATTATGAAAAATATTTTTAATATTCTCTGCTTGATAAAAATATTATTTCAATATTCTTTGGGCCTAAATGTGTGCTTGTTGTAATGTGGCATCAGAGGCAACTTTTATATTTAAGTGATTTTGTATTGCCTCAGGGTTTGAGAAAGAACAGATGAAAATAAAAAAAAAATCACTCAAGATTTCTCTCTCAAATAGGAATTTTCTAGCTCTCAACTAGTGATTCAAAACTTTAAATAAGATTCGCTCTACTTGGGGAAAAAAAAAGGAAACGACGATAATATGCATTCATATAAGGTACGAAACAAATATTCAGGAGGCATGGAGCCTAAAGGCGTCATGTAACTAGCGAAAATAAATTTAAAAAGGAAAAAAAAAGGTCTAGAAATTCATGAATTATTTTATCAATTATAAATATTAAATGATTAATAAGAGTAATTAATAAATAATTAGCAATATTGAAGTAAAATACCTAGTTAAAATCGCCAAGAAACGAAGAGAGCGAGAGAGAGTCGACTAACCCCAAACATGGCTGGACATCAAATGAGGTGCCTTGGGTATTTCTTGCACACATTATCATAGGTTCAGCACTAAACAAAATTCTCCTCACTACTGATATGACTAGGCTAGGTTGGTGTTCTTTTCTATGCAAGCCTCGTGGCGCCAAAGAATACAACCCTTGTGATTGGCTAATTAGTCAAAGAGGGAGATGGACGATTCTATTTTATTTAAACAAAAGGGGAGTCAATATGGCTAATTATTAAGAAGAGGGAGATGGACGATTCTATTTTAATTGCCCAGGGGAGTTAGGTAGTGAGATGACGTCTTCTTATGTATTTTAATGAATAGTTAAATAATAAAGGAAATAAAAAATATTAAGATTTTTTTATCAAATTAATTTCACTTCGTAAAATGTAATTATATCAATATTTCAGAAATTTTCTCTTTTTTAAATTAAAATAAGACTTAATACAAGAAAATACGGGTTTAAAATAGAGTTTATATTTTATTTAAATATTAGTAGTTGCTTGTTGTGTGTAAATCGACTGGTCTTGTGGTTCGACATTAATTGAGTTTTAAATATATTTGTTTTTCACGAAAATGTTTAGTTCATATATCCCGTGATTCGCGGAAAACAATTCAATGACAAATCTGCTTATATTTTCTTAAATAAATGAATTCAATTAACAGCAAGTAAAAACATTGACTCTAACTAACGTCCAATTGATAAAAAAAAAAATGTTACTTTCTCTTACCTATGTATATATGTAAATATATATATATATAGAGAAAGTATTGGATTAATGTCAAAAATTCGATGTCGAGATTTTGATGGATCTTCACGTTTTGAGGTCCCCTGAATCCAAAAAAGTGGTTTTCGCGACATGGTCTGTCTGTGGGTGGGTGGGTGTGTGGGTGTGTGTTCAATTTTAAGGATGAAGGAATTGAGCTACGAGGTTGAAATTTTATATTTAAGTTAAACACCTCCCGGGACCGGAAAAATATGCTTTTAATCAAAATCGGCCAAAGAGTACTAGTACTTTACTGATGTAGTTTTTCAGTTTTTTTCGATTTTCTCAAAATTTGCTCCAACGATTTTTTTTTAAATTCAAAAATCAATTATTTTTTAGATGCTCTTTAAAATGTATATTCTCATTTTGCGATTGAAATCTTCTGAAGACCACTTTACTCTTGTACTCCATAGAAAAGATAGGAGAAATGGTTGCCATGATAACAAAATATAAATATTTTCCCATACTTATAAATTTTTATCTGAATTTAAATGGACCCTACTATCGGTAACTAAATATATTCCGACACGAAAAATCTGGTGTGACAAGCACAGTACACAACTTTCGATTACCGAAGGTATGAGAAAGTTGTGTGCTGTGCGCCAGTCACACCAGATTTTTTTGAAACAAAATTGTTTTTCATTTCAATTATTAAAAATTTTTTACTTTCTCTTACCTATATGCAATTTTTTTTTTTTATTTATTAGGCAAATATGCAAATGTTAATATACATATACCCCCGGTAAATAGAGAGAAAAATTAATGGATTCATGCATTTGTTCTCGAAAACGGCTCTAACGATTTTTTTTTTTCAAATTTAAAATATATTCTATTTCCAGCACCAATATGAAATTGTGCTAAGTCTCATTTTTGGAAATTTCGGGTACTAGTACTTTACTGATGTACTTTTTTAGTTTTCTCCATTTTTCTCAGAATTCCCTTTACCGATTTCTTTCAAATCTTAAATATTTACTAAACGCGGTATAGAAAACAAATTAAGGAAGGTCTCTTCTATGGGAACCCTTGAATACTAGTAAGTACTTTACTGATGTATTTTTTTAGTTTTTTCACTTTTCTCACGATTTCTTTCAAATTTTAAATATTTCCTTTTTGCGGTATACAAAACAAAGTACAATTGATCTCGTCATTGGGAAACCTCGAGTACTTTACTGATGTACTTTTTTTTTAGATTTTTTCAATTTTCTTAATATTTTCTTTGACGATTTCTTTCAAATTTTAAACATGTACTATTTCGCGTAAACAAAACAAATTACACTAGGTTTCGTCATTGGGAAACCTCGAGTACTAGTACTTTACTGATGTACTTTTTAAGATTTTTTTCACTTTTCTCTTAATTCGCTTTACCGATTTCTTTCAAATTTTAAATATTTATTATTTGTGGTATAGAAAACAAACTACGATTGATCTCGTCTTTGGGAAACAAGGTGTACTAGTACTTTACGGATGTACTTTTTTTATTTTTTCAAATTTTTTCAAAAATTATTTCAAATTTTAATTAGCAATATGAAATTAAGCAAGATTTTATCTTTGGGATAATTTCAAGTATTAGTACTTTACTGAGGTATAATATATATAGTTTTTTCCAATTTGATCAAAAGAAAAAACCACCGAGCTCCAGCTTGGTCATCCCGGAACTTGAAATATTAAGAGAATTGACTCAGAAGAGATGATGGATTAATATTAATAACAGATTTAGCTGAACGTTTCGGTCTAAGATCTTGGACCATCATCAATTGAATAAAAAGGATGAAATCTGATTTATTGATAGGGATGCTGCATCTCGGGATTTAAATTAATAGTAAGAAAAAAAATTAGAATCTCAAATACCAATTATAAAATTAAAGAAAATCAAAGATAGACATTTGACGAACGATTAGGAATTAAGAGCCCCTGTCTGTTTTCTTATATTATTAACATCACCTGGGAAACATTTCGCAATGTCTATAAAGAAAATTGATCCCTTATGCGAAAATTGCACAGGGCGAATGCTATTTGTAGATCCAAAAGTTCGAAAATTGTGTCTCCGTTGTCCCGGGAAATCGGATCGAGAACTTTGGTGGTTCCCGTGGGGCATAAACGATTGGCGTCTCGCTTGGGTCAATTGCGATCAAGTCAATTTGGTGATTGAATCATTTCTAGGCCGAAAACAACCAAAACCGGCTTCGGTTAAATCCCAAGAGGTTCTTCGGCTAACACTCCCCAGCAGAGAGCCACATCCATTCACGATGCAAACGCCCGTTTCATCAGAGCATTCAATTTTATTATTAAATCCAAAAAGAAAAAATTCATTGAACAAATTAAAACGATATCATTCAAAATGTAATGTAAAGAGGAATAAAAAAAAGAAAAAGAATAAATTTCAAGTGTGTGAATTCAATTATTTTGAGAAGGATCATCATTTACTTCCATGGAAGGATTTAGATCGTTTAGTCCTTATGAAAACGGTCGTTCAAGCCAAGTATAGGACCACTCAAAGGGGCTTTTTCCGAAGAGGGCATACAAAGAGAAGGTTGCCCAACGGGGAACCTTTATTCAATGTAAGTTTAATTTTTAGTGTTAATCAGATACAATGAATAAAGTAAATAAAAAATAGAGAAATTGCAATCACATACGAGAACATTGATTGCATTAGAAACTATGGATGGTCAAAGTCGGAAGGCGAGGAAATCCAAGCCTTCCCGTGAGTGGGAAAAATTAAATAAAATCATCGGACTATCTGGGGTCCGAACCTGCTACCCTTGGTATACGCCTTGGTGTAGTTGGTAGCGCACCTGCCTTAGGCGCGTTACCAACTACACCAAGCCCGAGGGCGAAACTTGTTTCGCAGCAGAGAAATTTAATGGTAAACGATACATTAGAATTCAATATATAAACGCCCTCGCGCTTGGTATAGTGGCAAGCTAGCGTGCTGGCCTTGTATACCAAGGGTCGCGGGTTCGGATCCGAGGATTTTATTTAAGCCATTTGGATACCAAATGGCTTAAATAAGAATGCCTGGACCCCAATATATATATTCAAATAACGGTTTTCGTCAAGTCTTATTGGCCTGACCGAAAGAGTGTGAGTGTGAATGAGAAAAAAGTGAGAATGTTTAAAAACAAAAAATCCAAATACAAATGATGTCAAATTGTCAGGTTAGTTGACATGGCAGTGTAGCAACGTTTTTACCAATTTATATTCTCTTGAAAAATATAATCTATTATCTATATAAATAAAATTATGTATAAAATATATGTTAGGTTTCACTAGATTAAATTAGCCTATTGTTTGACTGATCGTAGGTCCTGATGAAGAGTGCGATAGGCACTCGAAACGTCGACAAAAAAATAAACTTTTTTCTTTATTTGCTTTCAGCTGCCTTATTTCTTCTCCTTATTAAAAATATTTTTGGGGGGGGGGGAGATTTTTTATTTTTTTCCTCTCCTTCCATCCCTATATGACCTATATAGTACTGTTGATATAGGCATTATAGGCACGCATTTTAAGCTAAATAAATGTTAATCGCTTTCAATGATCCCCTGGACAATAAAAAAAGAGTAAATGCATGCCATTTTAACCTACGTATTAGAATCGAGTGTAAATGAGATATTTATCCAAAACAAGTGAATGAATAGAATCAAACTAAAGGTTAATTTCCATTGATTGGCATTAAAGGTTAATTGACACATAATTAGTGCATTTTTGTCTTGCGGCATCCCAGGCCAGTTTTGAACTATTCGCTATTTTCTCTTTATCGGCAGATTGGATATTTGTTTATTTTTAGTCAACCAAATGTTTATTTTAATTGAAAGGTTATGAAAATTATTTAAAACAAAAAAAAAAAAAAATGTAAAAATCTGCCTTGGAATCATGTAAGAACATCTTTAATCTACGACGATCATTTATTTTTAATTAAATAAATGAGTTCGTCAGATGATACACTTAAAACTGTAAAAAGTTATTCTCTTAAAGATCCTAAATGTCAAATAACATTAGAGAAAGCACTAGAGAATTTATCTAAAAATTATAAACCTGAAATTAATGAAAAAGTAAAAAAGAATAAAATAATTAAACAAGATGACATCGATGTGATACTTGCAAAATGTGAAAATGGACGTCGTTTTGTGTTACGTCAGCCAAAAGGACCAGATCAGATTCTATCATGGAATTGGGAGGATAAACAAACATGGAGGTTAATTTGGCGTGATATCACACCTGAAGATGGAATTCAAAATGACAATGACGCCGATGATGATGACGTTAAAAAATCATTACGAGATATTTACACAAGTACATCAAGTCTTTTAAAAGGAAAATCATCTGAACGTGGAGTGTCGCCTATTTTATCATTTCATTCATCATTATTGTTAAGAAAAGTGCATTTTAGTGATGATGATGATGATGACGACGAAGAGGATGAGGAGGATGTTAAAGACGAATCGTTAAGTGAATATACAACATCTTCCTCTAGTAATTCATCCGAAGCAAGTTCATTATCCTCCCGAAGAAGACGTTTTATTGATTTCATCCTCCGACGTCGACCATATCGAGATCAAATTTTTAATGATGACGAAGACGATGATGATGACGACGATGGTAGATTTAGATGTCGATTTCGTAAACGATTATATCGTCCAATGATATGTCGAAGTAAAACGAAAGGTCTGAATGCCGGAGGGCCGATTGTTGGTACCAAAATTAAAAGAAGATGTGAAAAATGCAGTTGTCGTAATCAATTGGCGACGTCGACAAAACGTATACAACTCTATACAGCATTGGGGTATCCTAATGTGAAATTGAAACCTGTTAACGAGAAATTGATACAAAAAATGACGGTTAAGCAAGTGGAGGGTGTGATTGCGCCTCGGCTAAAATATACAGTGGCGCCATTCTTGCAAGAGAGTGGAGTAAGAGGATCGCTGTGGAGAACTCGGAAAAGAATTTACAGAGTGAGTTATCTATCAATGATGTTGGGTGAGCGTTTTTTTTTTCAACTTCGTCCCCCTGGACCCCCCCTCTTGCAGGGTTCCGAGCATCAATTTTATCTATTTTGTATTTGTTTTATTCTTTCTCAATTGACGTTTCTGTCAAATTATTAAATTAAATAGTCAGGAAAAATAAGAAGAGCTAAAATATAAAGTTTAATATAATAGGCTGACATCTAACCTCTATTCTGTCTCTGAAAATGGTCCATTCCTTGACCAAGGGCGAACGAACACCCCTCCCCCCGGTAAAGGGGGTAATTACCACCCGAGATTCGAAAAAAAAAATATTTTTTTGTTGGGAATTAAATTTTATTTTTAATATAAAATTTTTAAAAATTAATACTTAAATTTGTATTTATATTCTGGTAATCAAGTCAGAATGCACCTTTAAATTACCGAAAGTAAGAGAAAATTGTGTGCTGTGCGACGAGTCACACGATAATTACCCCCCCCCCCGGAGAAACTCCTCCCCCCTCCTCCCCCACCGAAACGTCAGTGAGAAAGTAAAAAACAATAGCTGCATTTTTGTCTATTTAAAAACTTCTAAAACAACCTAAATTCAACTTCTCATTCACACTCACACTCATATAGTCTTTTCGGCAACTCAGGCCATATAAGACTTTGGCGATATCCGTTATTAATTAATATACATATTGGAAGGGGTCCAGGCATCTAAATTCAACTTAACTTTATTTATATTCTCTCGGCCTGAAAGATATTAACCAATAACAATTTTAAAAATCTGGTGGGACTGTCGCACAGCACACAACTTTCTCTTACTTTCGGTAATCGAAATTTGTGAACTGTGCTTGTCACACCAGATTTTTCGTGCCGGCATATATTTAATGGTGAATTAGGGATAGGTCCAATCAGCCCAATGTATGTGAGAGTAAATACAAAAAGTATATATTCTTTATAATCTCGATTAGATAATAACAAAAATCTCGACAGAGGTTTCGGCCACTTACAGCATGCCTTCATCAGTGAGAACTGGAACTATGCAACACGAAAATGATAAAAACAATTAGTTATTAATTCGTTGGAAAGATTTTTTTATTTTAATTTACCTTAACGGAATAATAACTAATTGTTTTTTTATCATTTTCGTGTTGCATAGTTCCAGTTCTCACTGATGAAGGCATGCTGTGAAGTGGCCGAAACCGTCAGAGGTCTAAGATTTTTGTTATTATCTAATTGAGATTATAAAGAATATAAATTTTTTCTATTTACTCTCACATACATTGGGCATATTGAACCTATCCCTAATCCATCATAAAGTGGTCTTGGGAAAATTTCAATGGCAAAATGAGAATATACATTTTAAAGAGAATCTAAAAAATAATTGATTTTTGAATTTAAAAAAAAATCGTTGGAGCAAATTTTGAGAAAATCAAGAAAAAAACTGAAAAAGTTTATCAGTAAAGTATTAGTGCTCTTTAGCCGATTTTGATTAAAAGCTTATTTTCACGCGTCCAGGGGGGTGCCTAACTTAAATATAAAATTTCAACCTCCTAGCTCAATTCCTTTATGCTTAAAATTGAACACACACCCACCCACAGACCATGTTGCGAAAACCACTTTTTTGGACTCAAGGAACGTAATATGTATATATCCATCAAAATCTCGACATCAAATTTTTGACATGAAACCAATACTTTCTCTCTATATATATTAACATATATAGGGGTAAGAGAAAGTAAAAAACTAAATATGTTAATATTTATTATAGTCAAGCGTGTTGAACGTCACCCGGCTGCCGCCGGTACTCTTGTAAATTTAACCCCTTTCAGCAGCCGAGATGGAAAATTAAAAAAATATAGACAACCTTTTAGGAAAGGAACGTGAATTCACCCCACTAAAATCCTTAGGGGCATCCCCAGAAACATAAACGAGAAAGGAAAGTCGTTGAAAAAAATTTGTTTTTTTCTACTTTTACTCTTTAGAGTTTTTAAATTAGGAGAAATTTCCCTAACTGATAGAAATATGCCCAAATTTTGATACAAGATTTAGAACAACAGATTGTGATTATAATATTGAACTTTATTTCAACCTAGGGAGGGATCAAGAGTAGGTGAGTGGGGGAGTGGGCAGGGGATAAAAATCGATCGACGTGCAGCCAGCCCTTAACTACTCTGCGTCAACAATTCAGTTGCTTCCCTCCAAATGGCATAAAATACAGTATTTGTTTCAATAAAAGTGGTAGTGGTAGTGCTGGTGGTTCTTCCCCAAGTTTTTTTTTTTTTTTTCTCTCGTTACTATGGTGTACATAGCTGGCAGACGACAAATATTCAATGTGTGTAATTTGTTTTATCTTTACATTCTCTATGGGGGGTTGAAAGGTTAAAAAGGTTGATCATCATCCGGTAAATGTTTTCATCTTTTTTTTTTATAAAAAACACTCACACTTTTTCACACATTCACACAGTATATTCGGCAAATTAGGCCATATAAGACTTTGACGATATCTGTTATTGATTAATATACATATTGGAGGTTCAGGTATTCTTATTTAAGCCATTTGGTATCCAATTGGCTTAAATAAAATCATCAGACTGCCTGGGGTCCGAACGCGCGACGTTTGGTATACGAGGTTAGCACGCTAACCCCTACACCAAGCCCCGTGGGCTGGTTTCATCTTAATAATAATCATTTACAATGTAGTATCTTGCTTTAAAAAGAATGTTTGGAGTTTGTAAATTTCCCTCACGTGTCACGAATCGAAGAAGATAGATTGATTATATTTCTGAATTTATTAGAAATATGAAGTGAATTTTTCAATAATCGCTTAATAAATTGGATTAGTTAATTTAGAAAAATAGGGAGGGTATCTAAATGATCTCAGATGCCGAAAAAGATCAACAAATCCGATTAGCCCCCGGGCTTGTTGTAGGGGCTAGCGTGCTGGCCTTATATACCAAAAGTCGCGGGTTCAGATCCCAGGCAGTTCGATGATTTTATTTAAGCCATTTGGATACCAAATTGCTTAAATAAGAATGCCTGGACCCCTAATATGTATATTAATCAATAACGGTTATCGTAGAGTCTTATATGGCCTAAGTTGCCGAAAAGACTGTGTGTATGTGTGTTTGAGTGTGAGTGGGAATGAGAAAAAGTGTGCAATCCGATTAGTCGACTCAAGATTATATACAAATGTTTTGTAGAAGTTTAATTGCGGTATAAATATGAGGAGAGGGAAAAGAAGAAGATTGAGCTTGTAGAAGAGAAAATCTGGAGTGACACAATCGAAGGTACTTCGATTGTGTTCACACCAGATTTTTTTTGTGTGGACATATATTTAGTTTCCAACAATATAATAGAATTTAAATTCTAATCCTAACACAAACAGTAACTTCTCTCCGAATAATCATATGAAACACATGACAAATTTCTGATCCGTTAGATTTCTAAGTTATTATGTCGCAAACACCGACAATACAATTAGATATAAACTATTAACGGTAGGCTCTAGTTGAAACATAAAGTTTAGAAGAAACGCGAATTATTTACGGGAGCCCAGCTGAGAGACGTCTGCCCCACGCGACGTCATGTTCTGAACGAGGGATGAAATTTTTTTAACATGGGAGATGCTTCCCATATCATTACCGAACTCTCCTTGACCTTACTATTGAATATAAAGCAAATTTTGCCCATAGCTGAATGTTGATATTCAAATAGGTAGAAAAAAATGAGCAAAGCAGCTAGTTATATTTCAATTTATTATCAAACCAGGGCCGTCGTTTCGGTCATATATGGGACCATCTTCACTCTCTCTCTGCCCATGGTATGTTAAAATTGAATTTTTTGGACATGGATTTTCAGCCCTGAAGATGGTTCCATATGCGACCGAAACGTCGGCCCTTGTTTGATAATAAATTGAAATATAACTAGCTGCTTTGCTCATTTTTTGAATTTAAAAAACAAAAAAATATT